>BOPM01001365.1:11281-26420 GCA_022179025.1 Porites australiensis
TTTTGGTCTGGAATCGGGTATGGTTTTCGAGGGCACTACGGGAGTGTACGAACGTATTCATTGTTTCAGTTGCAAATGAGTAAGAAAGAAAAAAGAAATATGCGACTTCTAATGGATTGCATTGTTGCTGTTGTAATCTAAGTAATGATGACATAAAATTTCTTAAAGGATAAGTCTGAAAACGGGTGTGAAAAATAACATTTTTTGGTCTGAAATAGGGCCAGGATTTGGAGAACCGGGCGGCACACCCCCACCAAGAGGTCATTTGGTTGGAATATACTAGAATTTTTAGTGTATTATCTGATGCCAAATAAATGCAAAAATCTTAAAGATATGAAGTCTTCTTGTTTGTCAGTCTGTACTAGTAGCCTTTTAAGATAACGAAGGTCAAGATTTCTTGGATTATTACATGTGATTCGGGCCCTTATTGTTCGAATTTTATCACTTGTATTCGAATCTACAACGCTAAGAAAAAAAAATCATGATCACGCGAAATATTGATTCAAAGAGCTCCCCAACCTCTACGAGAAACAGAGGCCTAAAGGGACGGCCCATTAGAAAACTTATGGCGTGGGGGCGAAGTACAAAAAATATGTGCGCAAGGGAAAATTAAATGAAAAAAATTCATACACGCCAATTAACCCTAAAAAATATTCATGCTATGGCCCAAAAAATCACAGTTATCGCCGGGCGTAAATTGTCTGCAGTGTAGTTAAAAACTTTACCTTTTTTAGCTTGCGTACTGTTTCTCATTGTATGCAAATTTTCTTGCCATATGTCATCGTTTGTTTCTTTAAGTTAGTTAATTATTCTACATTTAGTCTAAATCACACTACTGATTCAACGGTTTATTACTTCTGAAGATGAATGTTGGAAAATGTGAAACATCAAGTTGAAGTCTTTTTTAGTTCTTTCCAGAAAGACGTTTAAATTTCCTTATGTTTAGAGCCGCAGTTTGCTTTGCTTCTTCTTAAGCTAAGATGGCCCAAAAACAAGAAAAATGTTGCCGAACAGCGAAACTGAGGCTCGCGTCTCGCTTTGGATGCAGTAATCTGATACTTTTAGCCCGGCTTCGGACCCTTACGAGTAAGATCAGCTCCTGCAGAAAGTTATGATTGATAAATCGACTGTTAGAGGTTGCAGTCGTCGATCGAACTTTGTATTAATAATCCCGCTCATGAGGTGTGGCGCGCGAGCCTGGGCGGGGAAAGGGGGTGGGCTGGGTATGTGCCGCTGGCCTCTCAGAGCCCCTACCCCATTTTAGTCTATTTTTTGGCCAATTATTGACCCCATCTTAGTCACTTCTTGGAAAATGTAATTTTTGCGATCCCAACTTAGTCACTTTCTATTTATGCATCTACCTTGTCAATACTGGTTTCAAGCGGCCGAGTGCAATGCGGTTAATGCGAGATTATTGTTAAATTTAATAAGCAACAAGTTTCTGTTTTTTTTAACCGAGAATTTTCCTATTTTAAATCCCTACTTACCCCAAAAATCCGAAAATTTGCGACCCCATTCTAGCCAATCCAGTTGTGAAAATGCAACCCCATCCAGCGGCACATCCCCATTAGCCTCTTGTAAGGGAGAACCCCCTCACACCCCCCTCGCGGGCGCGCGAGAACTAAAAAACCTTGTCACATTTGTTTGACCGATGCTTGACTTACGCAAAAAGTGAAGTTGCTGCCACACGGCTTCTCAGCTCTCTTTCGGCTAGAACTGACGCAGGTTTTAGCCAGTAAGGAAGTTCGTTTTTGTGACGGTGTGATAAATACTAGGTCAGGTTAGCTACTACCTTATGGACCGGATCGATGAGTGCCGAGAGCGTGCGTGACCACAAACCAATCTCGCTCCAGTTGTTGACAAGGTAGTCTGCGGGGAGCGGACGCTTTTTTCGGAGGGAGAGAGGCGGCGACCGGAAATACGTCTGCGGCTCGCGGGCTATTCAAAAGGTGGATAGCGCTATCCACTGGATAACGCAGTTGGAAAGCATAACACTTATCCGCTGGATAGCGATTTATCCGGTGGATAGCGCTATCCAACGTTTGAACAACCGGGGCCTGAAGGACAGGAATTGGAAAGGACGCTTTTTTTCCCCGTATGAACTGAACTACATTGGAACCTCGATTTAACGAACCTCTATTTACCAAAAGGGAACTTAAGAACCGCGACGACGACCGAAAGTGAGCTTCAGTGTACTGCGCAAGCGCCACCAGTAAATTTCGTCGTCGTGGTGTCGTCGTCGACGCCAAAAAAAGTACAATCACGTCGTCCAGCAATTCACAAGCTTCGGCAGGTATAAATCCACTGTTTTAAGCGATTTTTGATGTCCTTTGTTTTTTCTTATCCTCGCAAATCCAGGTATCGTTCCTTTTTTCTCCTAACAAGCGATGTTGATTGAAAATTCGACTAAAACTGTACTATAATGAATTGTTTTGACTTCGAAGAATGACAACAGCTGTGAAAGCCGAGCGAGCGAACTCGCAAGTAAGAAATTTACTTGTACCTATTTAGGTAAGGCAAATCATACATAATATAGGGGAAATAAACTTTATATGGAAAACAGCTATGACATGTATCAGAATGTCTCTTTTTCCAAATCTAAACTCTGACAGACACTCGGACTAGGTCATCTCATTCAGGTTGAAAGTTGAATAATCTTTGTGCAGAAGGAAGACGTTTTTCCACTCGAAAAGGTCAGACAACATAAAAAATTCTTCATCGTCAAAGGAATTAGACGTTGTTTTAAAAGACGCCATTCCAAAAAACGTTGTTACGAAGGAACATCACAGTTTTACGTTTGTGTTTACATTCAGTGTCGTCGTCGTCGTCGACCTACCGACCGACTGCATCTTCAGTTTCCTTTTTGCCCCCGACACTGACGTTCTCGTTCCAGTCTTTTCCCAGTCAACAGACGTTGTCGTCGTGAACTTCGTCGTGGTTCTTAAGTTCCCTGTTATACAACATGCAACAACCATAGTACGCTTGGTCTGCCTGTCAGATTAGCTGGCCTGTTTTTGTTTTTTGTTTTTTTTTTCCTCCCGCGTGAGAGTTTTGGCTGTGAAGCTGCAAGGGAATTTCAAAACCTCTCCTTCCCTTCCCCAAGCCGAGCGGCTTTGCAGCTCCTCTGCCAAAACTTTGTGCGCGCTTATGATCCCGCTGACTACTATTACTGACTGTTACGACGGTTTTTTGTTATGCTTCTACTTTTACTTCACCGCTCCAAATTTTTTTAAGATTGCTTTCTCGATAATCATTACTAGTTAACTGTTTATAATCGTTTGGTCTGAAATTGTCTGATTATTGGGGAAGCTCCTTCTTCATATTAATCACCACTAGCTTCAGGGGGAACGTTGTAATACGGATGACCTTCATTATGTTTGTTTAGATCCAAGTATGGTGCATCGCTCTGCATTATCACCTCCAGTCTTTCGATCAGCTGAAAGAAACTGGGACGAGAGCGAAGTTCCTCCTTCCAACAGTCAGTCATCAGCTCATATCTGTTATGAATAAAAAGAATGCAACAGTTTAAGTTAGTCAGAGTTCCAATCCATTATTACATACATAGAAACCGTTTCTATTTGACGTAAGACACCCCGATTTAGTAGAATAGTTTTTCCTTTAAACCAGCTGGCAGCCACTCACGCCGGATCATTAGGCTTGTCGGTTTCTTGCCTAGCTTGCGAGAAAGCTCTCCACTTAGGGCGATCTCGTGAGAAGTACACACGCGAGCAGCACGCGAGAGAAAATACGACAGCGTTGGGACCCTCGTGTGGCGGATGGTTTTGGAATGGTTTGCTGGAAATGTTGTTTAAAGTTTTCCAAGTTGAAAGACTTAGCCAACATCGCCAAATTTTGCTAATAAAGCTGTTACCAGGTAAGAGAAAAATACCTAGTTTTAATCAATTACCATAAGGAAATATCGAACATGGAGAAAAAAATCCTTGCAGTCGATCTCTGTTAAAGTCTTAACACTATCATATTGCTGTATGAAACAAATATTTAAGCTAAGATTTTGCCGTCCGTCTGTTCAGTAATCAATTTGATCGAAAAAAACGTCAAAATCGCCAACCGAGTTGTCTTCTACAACGTTTATCGCTATTTATAGCTAAAAAGACGCACGGAAAAATCGAATCTATCTATCGGAGCACATGTCAGGCCTTTCCATGCGATAACCAGTGCCAAGCAGTCGATACAACTCTGAGTTGGCCAGCGTGGGGTATGGTACGCCTCCTGATCACTTTGTGCGAAAGAAAAAATATACATGATGTTATTTTGAAAACAGGGCTCACTCCCCTGGACAGCTTTCTACTGGAAATGTCAACGCCGACGACTCTTCATTCCTCCGCACTCAATAATACAGTTTTGCAAAAGAATAGTGATTGAATAGGGGTCAGAGTTGCATTTAAGTGTAAGAAAGAACGAAAGAAAGAAAGAAAGCAGGGTGCTTAGTAATAAGGCTCCTCTTTCTGGGAAACAACTAGTACGTGCATATTTGATGCCGATTATCACTTATGATTTCAGACAAGAGCTTCGTTCAAAACAAAAAAGCCTGCTGGCTTGGCACATATAAAACTCATCAGGTATCAGCCTATTAAGAGTCCCAGTGTCGTCCTCTCATATCAGTTGCACTTCAAGTCATATCCCCCGTGGTAACAGTGAGGAGAGTTCTTGGGATGTCACTCCCCTTGGAAGGTAACATAATCAGTGTGTGACGGTCTACTCACCCAATGTAGCCATCTCCCAAAGAACAACACCGAAAGACCAACTATAGAGAAAAGCACAAAGGCCATAAATATATCCACTGCATAAACACTATAAATTTTTCTTCTCTTCTTTTTACTTGATGAACTTAAGGGGAAAAGGGCGTGCCTCCACTTTTTCGTGCCTTCGCGCGTGACTGAACCCTATGACACCAGGGGCCCGTTTCTCGAAAGTCCCGATAATTAACGGGCCCGTAAAGCTGTTGTTGTTTACATGCAAGGTAGTAGTTTCAATAGTTTTTCATCTAGCATGATAAAACTATCAGTTAATGAAACACAATGGAGTAGTTTGCTAGCCAGAACCCGCGCTCTTCTTCTTTTCGATTTGAAAATTTGATTTCGGGCCCGAAAAGTTACCGGGACTTTCGAGAAACGGCCCCCAGGCCTCAGACGCTCAAAGCCCTTAGTAAATGGCCTAACAAGGTTAATAGAGTAGGGAAATCAATACCAATTTACGTTACGCGTCTGTCGCATATTCGTAAACTTTTCCTGGCAAAGAAAAGCTTCTAAGTGATCTTTACATACACTCTGATTTAAAAATTCAACCGACCCCGCTCTCGCTATTGAATGTGAAAACTATATATAGTCCTGAGTCAAAATTGCGCTGACAAGTACGAAATTACCCACTATATTAACCACTGGAATTCTAGATCGGTTTGAATTCAACCCACTGATCACGATTTTTAGGGTAGCTGAGGTTTTCTGAGCAGCAATGTATCGAAATATGTTTAAAAGAGTGGGAATCTTTTATACGTACACATCACTTTTGGTAGTGTAAAGGCCTTGATAGAGTGATTCTGGGGCCATCCATTTCACAGGAAGTTTTTTGGACTTCGCTGAGCTGCTCACATCTTCATAGATTTGTCTCATCAACCCAAAGTCTGACACTTTGATTTGGTTGTCATGGCCAACAAGAACATTACGGGCAGCAAGGTCTCTGTGGACAAGATTGTTTCGGCGAGATGATTCTAATTTTAAGAAGGAAGGAAAAAAAATGAAAATAAGTACCATAATACTTCAGTTACAGGGCTATTACTGCCTAAAAAGGCATTGGTGAAGGCGAGAAAATTAGGGGCTAAAAACCAAAAGAAAAATACTGAACTGAACTGATGTGGACGACTGATTCAAGATTATACGAAACATGCCAAATTTGGTTCGATCGACTAAGACAATTTCTCCACTAAAACTAATTTGACATTCTAATGAAAAAAATCAAATCATTCTTCATCTAGAAAATTAACCCATATGTCCTTTATTTCTTGCTTGTGAAATAGTCTGAAACCGACCTTTGAATGATGAAAACAGAAACTGAATCGAAGCAACGTCGCTCAGAAAATAATCATATAGTAATTACCATTCCTTTAGCTATTTGCCAAGCAAGTAAAAAGAGTTGTTGGTTCGAAAGCTCTCCTCCTCGTATTTTCGTCACGGCTGAGATCCTCGTCTGTTTTTCCGATAACAGGCGGCATGGCGGGGAAAGGCTTCGCTTGACCTTTTCCTGTTGACGCTTGGCTGCTGAGTAGTTCTTTGTCCGTTACTTTCCACGCCCCATCCTTAGTAAATTTACAAAAAAAATCAGTTATAATGGCCTACCCTAAACAACTCGAAGAAACCGTTTAGATCGACTCAATCGCTAAGACGCAGCCTTCGCGCAACTAGAACCCGGCCTTCCGAAAGGCCTGGTCGAGGTTGTACAGCCGCTTTTTAAAAAGCCTTGAACGCGCTTGTGGACGGCCATTCTCCGGGAGCTGGGGTTTGCGGTGAGGGTTTCTCATCCAAGAATGGGATTCAATTCAGTTTTTTGTTTCAGACCATGTTTGAACCTCTTCAGTGGGTGTCTAATGCTACGCGCACCGGTAGCCAGGTCAGAGAAGAAGACCATCTTCGGGAGGCGCGCGTCGTCCGTTCGAACCACATGTCCAACCCCCCGCAGCTTTGGTTTCATGATGAGTGCCTTAATGCATTGCATGTTGGCTCTGCGCAGCAATTCTGTCTTGGAGACTTTATCTTCCCTGGAGATGCCCATAACGGCCTGTGCTTGGAGCTCCCCATAATCTTCCAAAGATGGAACCGCTTCGTCAAATTTGTTCACAGCGACGAGATTTTCATAGGCATTCTTAAGGATGTCAGACGGGTTTTACTTGTTCATGGTTGCAAAGTACATATCTGCACGCCTCTCGCCTTGTCCTTTCGCGAGTTTTTCCATGTTCAGTTTAAAGGCCTCCACAGCAGCTTCTGACTCGAGCTTCTTATACTGGTACGGACTCGGTAAAGTGCCGAACTCACGCTGATAACAGCATCGCTAAACTGAAACAACAATGAAAGCTGTGAGTAACGCTCCAGCTAGCAAGAGTAACGCTGCCGTCTGTGAATTTTCTCCCGCGTTCGCGTAATCTGCTTCGATTTGTAAATTTTGCGCGGGTGAGGCACTGATTAATTTAGCTGCTTTCGTTCCTCCGAGAGCGGCGCAGATGTAATAGTCACGCTGCAAGAGCGCCCAGAAAACCCACATGAAACCAGACAGACAACTTTGGAATACGATTTCCACAAGAGCTTTGCTGGGAGGCCATCTTGGAAACAGACAACAGCACTACCGTTTTGCTCCTCGCTTGTACGGACCTTCGTAATAACAGCATCCACGAACATGGTCCCAAAATCCGCTGTGAAGAAAAATCGTCGCCATAAACAAAAACAAAGCAGGAATGATGAAGAAACAGCTGGCGTAGAAAACAAAGTTGTCTGGAGGACATTGGAAGAAATCTTCACTCTGTACGACGGCATTCAGGCCAAACACCAGCAAGGCGACAGTTGTGTTTCTTATCGAACCTGGGTGGTTTTGGAAGGCCGATTTCACATTGGTTACCAGCGAACTAAGCGTGAGCGCCATCTTCTATTTAGGCGAGACAAATTTATTCAAGTTCGTCTAATGGTTCGTGTGTCTCAGATTTATTGCCTGATCTCGCATATCACGCGACCAACAATAGAAACCACGGAACGAGGAAGAGTTTTAATTTTTGACGATAAAAGTCAAGAACAGAAAAATATGGGAATAATTCTTCGTCCCTGACTTTATCGTTTTTAATCGTATGAGTGCATTAGCTCAAAATGCAAAACAAAAAATCATTTAAAAAAATAATTTGGTTTTTCAATACCCATCGTTCGAATGATCACGCTTGACAGTTACTAAGGACTCGAAGTGTGTATTAACTTTTGAGACCATGAACTCTTTAAATAGCAACGATCCTAGGTTACCGACAGTGTGGGATTTTTAACAAAACTGTCAAAGAGTTCTGTGATCCAAAGATTTCGATTACTATTTTCTTACAAGTTACTTACAAATAGTAAGCGGCAACTTAGTAAAACTCAATGTGCGGGAAATTGCATTTGTAAACTCTAAAAGTTTTTATTTTTATTTGTCGAGAAAGGGGTGATGATATTAGCGTTACTTATCAAAGATTGTCACACAGACTAGGAAAAAAGAGTTGCGGTTTGTCGACAACAAAATTGATGCTTGTGTTATCGACGAAAACACTCTTTTTTTAGAATGTTATTTTCCGACCCACGGAGTGAATATTCTTCATATAATAAGCCCCAAGGCTTCTGTTTGAACTTTCTCGTCAGAAAAATACTTTTAATTCTTTTACTTAGAATTTACGCCTCTTTAATCTTTAAATAACATTTTTTATAATACAGTTGACTCCCGATAACTCGAACCCTCGCTAACTCGAACCTCGCGCTAACTCGAACCAAAATCGATTTCCCCTGGATTTCCGTCATACATTTACTGTAATGTTACCCTCGGTAACTCGAACCCTCGATAACTCGAAACTCCCGCTAACTCGAAGTAATTTTTGCTTCCCCTCAGATCATTTCTATATAATTTTACCCTCGATAACTCGAACCATGTTTTGAGCCCTTAAAAAGTCGGGAAAAACAGTGTAGTGCCTCCAAAGCATTGAATTTTGAATTTCCCATTGACGTGTTGTAGGCATATAGTTTACTAGTGGATCGATAGTGGAGCCGGCTGATGTTGTGTGTCACAAATCTAACGTGAAATAGCTTCACTTCTCAAAACGTAAAATGCATGCTCTGTTTAGGCAACGTGTTGTTACTTTACGTTCTGATTTATAATCTAAAAGTATCTTTCAATTTTCACTCAACATTTCCACAATTAAATGTGATTAAAATGCTCACTGTGCAGTAAAACGGTTTTTTTCCTTACTCCCGGCTATGTTCTTCGAGCTCCCGATAACTCGAACCTTTTTCGATTTCCCTTGAAGGTTCGAGTTATCGGGAGTCAACTGTATATTGCATGTCTGTATGTATATCATTATGTTTTTTTTCCTGGCAAATACATAAGTAAAATTCTTACTTTTCTGCCGATTTGAGGCTGACAAAATTCTTGTCTTATCCTTAAATTATAGCTTTTTTTCGATTTAGAATGTATTGGGGTATCAATCATATTTAGTACAGGTTTTTTCATTTTGTTGGCTAGTTTTGCCGTTTAGAGAAAGGAATAACTAAAGTTATTAATCAGGGCACCCAGCGATGGTTTCCTTTTTAGGCTATCCAGAGTACTTTTTAGATATCTAGAAATGTATTCTAAATGGCGCGTAAAATTTGAATCTGTTTGGTCATCCTTGGGGAACTTGAGTCTTTTCGAAATTACAAAGGCTTGAGTATTATTTTTCCGACATTTTAGATGAAATTTGACGTATTACGAAAGAGAGAAATTTTCTGATTCCTCTCGCCACCACATTTTTGAAACCGAAAAGTTGAGGTTCCTTTTTTCTACGAAAAACAGCCTAACCTGGAAAGTAAAATGTGAAAAATAAAATTTCAGAAAATCGTGGAGAATTTATAAGATAAGCTTCGAAAATTGTACGTGAATGGAACGGTCATCTATAAATTTTTAGCCGTCCTCAAGAAATAGAAAATTATAGACAAATTTTAGAGGAAATGTAAGGGCTTTCTTTCCCCAGAGACAACGAAAATCGTCTGTAATAATGATGGTGTCCGTATTAAGCGAGCGTTCGCAAAGCGGAGTTCGACTGTACATGGGAGCGTAAATCCACGGATTGACACAGGTTTTAGTGCAGAATCAGAGGGATGTAGCATAAGCTTGTTTCTTTGAAAATATTTCGATAAAAAAAAACTGCAGAACCATGAACGTGTTATAATTTCATAACTAAACTTATATCAGCTACATGTAACAATACTATTGCTAATTATGTCATATTGTGATTCAAGAATAACTAGTATTCATTTTTGCTAAAAATAAATAAATTTCATAATTTTTATCATTTACTGAGACAATTGTCGATGTGTTTGTTGATATCAGAATTTTTCAATCCGCTCGCAAATTTCTCCCCACAGACAGGGCAGAGAATTTCCTTCTCCATTTGGTCCTTAGAATCTTTGTCAGTCCATTTCCCAAACGAAGACAAAATGCTCGATTGCTTCTGTCGCTTAATCGCCCTTGACAGCGCTTCAGAACTAGTTCGTTTCAAAGAGTTCTTTCCTTGAAGGTTCTCTTTCGAAAGGGGTTCCGAAAGGTGGCACACAAGACCATTACACTTAGCAGCACCTTTGAAAGGTCCTTTATTTTCCGGGAGCTCTTCCTTTTCTCTTCCCTTCGATTTAAAGTATACTGATTTGACTTCCTTCTTACTACTTTGGTCGTTGCTTGTTTGTCATCCGTGCTGTTTTTGGCGTTGTTCTCGATTTCTTGATTTTCGATCTCATTGCAATCATTTTCCCCGCTCTTTTCCTTAACATCCTGATGTTCTGATGCACTTTTATTACTCTCAGGTGATCGTTCAACAGTCTTCGGTTTAAAGAAATTCTTTGTAGTTACAGGAAGAGTAGTAGCCTTAATTAACGTCCTTTGGTTGATGGGCGTTTCCGCTTCCTCAAACGCTCGGCTGGCTTTTGATGGCTGTCTAAGAGAAGGTTCTGTTGAACTCAAAACACCATTTTGTTTGTCCTAGAAAAAACAACAAAAAAAAGATAATCGTTTAAGTCAAAACAATACCTAACCCGGTTCAAAGTTGAAGCCTAGAAGCAGTAGTAAAGCATGATAAAAATTTTAACCAAACTCTCGCTAACGTCCCCAGAAACGGGGGCAATGAGAGCAGGCTGAACTCGCAGGTTATTAATAATTTGAAATAAATATCAGATAAGTAACAAGATCATGCTGCGATGTTAAAATAAAACTTATTCTCTGTTGTGTACTACGAAAACCCAGTATCCACAGACAAATAAAATCTTCAGACTTTTTCTTCACGTATGTCTTTACAAAATTAGAACAGAGAATTTGGTAAAAGATCAACTTTTGGTTACATTTTATTAATTCTTATAACCTTTTCTCTTGGTTACGTATTGATATTATGGATCATTACACGCTTCTGGGAAACTGCCCACCTACCCCTCCCCTAAGCCAACATTTTGCCCTAAGTGAGAAGTACAAAGTCATGTATTTTTCGATGTTATTTTTGATGTTTACATTCACGTGGATAACAGAGAAAGAGCTACAGCCGAATTTTGTAGAAAGAAAAACATAAAAATTCAAAGCGGCGGTGAGACAATGAGAAATGCTAGCGGCCAGCAAGGAACGCCCAGCAAGGTGAAAATGAGGGGCAGTGAAAAATAAAAGCGAACATGAACACAGGAGACAAAATATTGGGTAAGCACATACGACAATTCCTCAATAAAAATAATGTGTAGCTAGGACGTTTGACGATTTAGTCCAAAAAAACAGCGTTGTAGTTGTGCAAAACAACGGCAAAGAAAGACAAAAAGCGTGCTGCACGTGCAAATTTGTTTTTTTGCTAATTAGAAAAAAAAATGTGCTGCACGTGCAATTTGTTTTTTTGCTAATTAGATCTATTAAACTTGATGCCATTTTCATTGCCGTCCCCGTTTAGCATTACACGTTTAAATTTTTCTTGTTTATAAGTATTATTAACCAGAGCTTCGCTTTTAGCCCTGGCTAAATCTATTTAGTAAAATCCAACTAGTGGTCTATTATCAATGCTGCGTTCTGATTGGTTGAGCTACTACTAGGCTATATGTTATAGCCCACTAGTAGCGAAAAGCGCGGGCTTTTTGGCGGCAAAAAAAGGATTAAAGTCTAGCTTTAACCAGCTAAACCTGTTTTGTCTCGATATTTTTGACCAGCTAGTTGGATTTTACTAAAAAAATTATTCCTCTCGCCCTCATGGCCTCTAAGTCGATAGCCCATTTGGCCTTCGGCCTCATGGGCTATTGACTCAGAGGCCATGAAGGCGAGAGGAATAATTGTTAAATATTATTGTCAGGAGAAAATTAATGTTGGTCACTCTTGGGTAAGAGGAGTTCTTGATGATGACTGAGTGTGGTTATCAATCGTTCAACGCTGCTAAAATTAAGGACCGGTCGGGAACTGTTCTTTAACACGAGTGCTTGGCCAAAAATGTGTGATGAGAATTTTTTACACTTTTCTTTATACAAATCAATATTTACTTACGATAACGGCGTCGAGCAACTTTTGCTCCTTCAGAAACAATGTAGCTTCCGGTATGAGTTGCTCTGGGTAACGCAGACCTACCAGCCGCTGACCGTTATCTAGCTCAACGCGGACTACTCTCAGAGATCGACTTTCCTTGCTGCAACAAAAAGGAAAAAGAAAAACTGCTCGGCGACAAGAACCAAACACAATGACACGACCAAAACTCACGCCTCGGGAACCGAAGTCGCCAGACGGACAAAATAACAACCGCTAAAACATACTGTGAATACATTGTGCGACCATTCACATATAACCTTTTTAGCAGTGCTTTGGCTTTTATAGCGATTCATGCTTTTGATAATCAGTTCTTTTGGAAGCGAAGGGGTTAAGAGTTACTTACCTGAGACCAATTTTATCAGCATTTTTAGCCATGGCCATCTCCAACGCAGACAACAGAGGAATAATTCCACCACACAATAAATGGATCTGAGTAATGCGACAGCCGGCTGACAAACAAACAAAAACGGGATCTCGTCGAATTATTTACAGTTTCTGGGTCCTTCCCAACCCACCTTAACTCTCGTTTTTCCCTAACGGGTGGCTTTAGGAAAGAAACATGGGTTAGGG
Organism: Porites australiensis; assembly: GCA_022179025.1. Classification (NCBI taxonomy): domain Eukaryota; kingdom Metazoa; phylum Cnidaria; class Anthozoa; order Scleractinia; family Poritidae; genus Porites; species Porites australiensis. Next base: position 24,158 of record BOPM01001365.1, read on the forward strand.
GTTCGGAGGTTGGGAGTTTTTCCAGAAACGGTCATCGATCCAATGATTAGCCATTTTATGGTTGCCGTTTGACTTCATGTAAATATATGTGAAATATCACTCTTGACCACAGAGTGGCCAGTCCAATTGCACTATGGGACTGTTTTGCGAGAGAAATTTTAACCCAGTTTCTTGCGCAACCTCGTAACAGCCAATGAGTGAAGCCATAGCGTCCCAAAAGGGATCAAAGTGCTCTCGACATACCAACAACCTGAACCTGACCCGCAACCTCAAAATGGCCAATACCAAGTAACCATATAAGGTATTGATATTGGAATGCTATTATGCTGTCTTTTCTTTCTAATGAACAGGCCAGGATAGGACGGAACGGAATGGAATGGGATGGGACGGGATAAAGAAAGATAGCATGACCATATCTTAATCATGGACTGCATTACCCATCAACGTTACGTATTTTTTAAAGCTAGCCAGTAACAAGTTGATAACTTTTCATTGTATCGTGCTCACTGTAAATTTAGAAAATTCGTTTTATTGCAACTGAATGTCATCATTGTATCGCGCTTTAGGTGTCCCCTATTAGATGAGGGTTTCCCCTCTGCTAGATGTTGTATTGACACGTTCATAAAGTTTATTCGTTCATTCATTAACAAATTGCCAGAGATATTCTTTTAAAGAAGGATCAAATCATTTTGTCGAGTCACTTCCTCGTGATCTCTTCACGAGACTTCTAAGAAATACACCACTGTAATAAAGTTTTCACTTACTTTTACAAGAAGGTCCAGTCTTGCAGCCTAATCCGTGAATACAGTGATCTCTGGTTCTTTCGTACTGTGCTTTCCATCCAGCTTCTAATGAATCAAAAGTATACAACAGCGTTTAGTTCCTGACTAATCAAAGCATTTGAAATTTTACGAGTTTTACTTTTCGTGTAACCTGTTAAACGATTAGCAAAACATGAAGTCACAACAAAAGAAATTATTTTATTTTACTGACTTTCATTTCAAAAGCTCTGCAACTACAACGACGACGGCAGCGAGAACATCAAAAAATTCATTTTATGAACAAAACAATAGCTCTGCACGTACACTACGCTTTTTAGTACATTTCTTTAACGTCCACTGCACGACTAGGACGTGAAAACCCCTAAAGCGACGTTTTATGGAGGACCAGACGACAACGAATTTTTATTTCTCTTTTTGAAGATAACTACAGTTTGTAAGAATTTAGCTCCAGGTATATTCGCCTACGTTTTACAAATTAGGACGGGCTGGCACCCGTGCAGTGTACTAGATTTCAAACAAATCACAGTAAAACACGCGGACAGCACTTCTGATTTCACACGGCTTCCTGGTGGTAAATACAAAAGGAAGCCTAACTAGACCCGTCTCCCTTACCTGCATCTTCCAGTGAAATCCTGTTGTACTTGTGCAGAAGATCAGTTTTTTCTTCTTCAAAAGGAGACCGTCCTGTGTTTGGTCTGCACAAAAACAAACCGAAGTAAAAGCGGAAATTTATACATTTTCTTAAGGGGTTTTAAGAGAGCTAATAAAAGGAGGGGTTTATAACCAAAATAGAAAAGGTGCTTCGAAACATTCTATAGCAGTGCTGAACAAGAAACGTTTAGCATTTACTTAGCAGTTAATGAATACGGCTGAGTAGGATATGAAGAATTAAGCAGATCGACAAGGGTGTTATCCACCGAGGCCGAAGGCCGAGGTGAATAACACTCATTGAGATATGCTTAAATCTTTATATCCTACGAAAGCCGAATTCATTAATTGTTTATTCTTCATTCAAAATAATTCCTAGTTTAAACATGCTTACCTGCGTCGATGTTAAGTTCATCTTCGATAGTGTCAAGCTCCGCAAATATTCTCTAAATAGCAGATATCGCCCTCCGCGTTGTCTTCTTGCTGTTTTTGCTATGTTTTTAGCTATTATTTCGCCCAGTTCCAGCTGTAGTTCTTACTTTTGAAACGAGTGAAGTGTCCGCCATTTTTGTTTTCACAACAAAAACAACTCAACCTCGTCCCCAGGTCTTCTCGGCAACGGTACCTTAACCTGTAGCAGGCTGCATTTTTGACGTCATTTCCTCGTTAAACACAAAATTCTTCCAAATTTGGTCATCAGTAACTGGTTATGGTGAATTATGCGGCATACTGTATTTCGCGGACTGGACTGGACTGGACTGGACTGGACTAGTAAAACGCGGACTTGTAAAACGCGGACTCAAAATTTGTAAAACGCGGACTCAAAATTTGTA
>BOPM01001365.1:27287-41309 GCA_022179025.1 Porites australiensis
AGTCTTTGTAAAGCATGCGTAATGAGCGTGCGTGGCCCCAACAATGTTGGAGGAGTTGTGCAAACGGATCCAACATTGTTGCGCTTCGTTTCGGCGATCACGCAAGAAAAGAAATGTTGGGAGTCGCTGGCTGAAAAGTTTGACAGGTTTCAAACTTTGCGCAACAACACGCAATAGGATGTGCAAACGGACGCAACATGTAACATCCAACAATGTTGGGAGTTGTTGGCCAACAATGTTCAGTAGCGTCCGTTTGCACGGGGCTTAGGTTTATATTAGCTAAACAAGAACTTCGCACGTGCATCACACATTTTTCTACATTTCGTTGCCGTCACTGCACAACTACGATGTGAAAATGCCTAATTTCACGTTTATGGTGGACGTAAACAAGCGAGGAAGAATTTTTTTCCTTCTCTATCTAAACTTGAGTGCGATCCCCAAGAAATTCACCCGCTACATTTTGACATTGTCATTGAAATGGAATAAGCACGCCAAAAAAAACACTCAAATTCATTTTAAAAGTGACGTTTTCGCTGCCATCGCCGTCGTCGATGCGGAAGCTCCCTTGGTATCTTAAGGAATCACTGCGCACTTACAAGTTGCTACTGCTCCAAAACGAGTATGGGGACCCCGCGATTTTATTTCAAACAACAAGCAATCGGCAAAGTTTGACAAAAATCTCACTGCAGGTTCTACTACAGAAGAATGACCTTAAGAATTGACTTAATGGTAACTTCGGGCTAAATTTGCAATTGCTTAAATTGCGTTCACGACTGGGAAGGGTCATATCTTCATTAAGGCTACTTACTTTGTTTCCATGAGGCCTCTTTGAAAGTCGCTAAAAACAGGCTGGGCAGCGCCGACCATCGTGATTGAAGACCCAGATACGTCTGTCACGCCTTCACTATACCTAAGAATTATCACGCAATATTATTCATTTGTGTCCAGGGTATGAATGCGAGACCAATGTATTTTCGAGGATGCATGCGACACAAATCTTATCGTGCAAGAACCAAGCTTTATTGACCCTAAGCTTAATATGAGAGATCGACGCTTCGGGGTGAAGAACTTAGTTTCTTAGAGATTAACTGGTCAGTAACAAAAACAATACTTACCTTCCTTCGCGCTTTGCAGTTTCAATTGCAGCATTTAGGCACTCACAAAAGTACGAGAATAACTACAAATAAAACAGGGGACAATGAAACATTTCTTATGAGCAAAAATCGCAAAGTGCTTTGCACAAGGGGTGTGGTCACGTGAGATGTAGCGCAGCAGAAAAGTGGGTGTAAACTGGGTTAGTGAGCTTGGGAAGGCAGAAGCGTCTGTTCTATACTAGCGAGCTACCGGTGTAGAGGAGAAAGTTATATATTTGAGATACCGAAGCCGAGTTTGTGGTGTCAGCCATCTCCTCTTCCCTATACCCTGAAGGAGCGGTAAAATCTGGATATCAGACTCATTCAAAATTCGAATTCCATGAGCGCTAAAAACGCGACTGATTGAGTAACACCACGAAAATAGAAAACAGAAACAAAAAAGGAAACTCGATAACAGAAAGTCTTAGGGCACTTACAATTTGTCAGAACTGGCTGGCCAGACCAGTACAACCGCCAGGAGAATTCCACTTTTAATCAGGACTATCCGGACAGATCTGTTTATCTCTAAAATGTATGCGCGGCAGTGATGGGTTTTTGGTAAACATTTCATTTTCATTCTGACCAGTTTGGCCGGCTAGTTCTGACAAAGATACAAGAAGACTGAGAAATCGAACGATAAAAGAAGACTGAGAAATCGATCGATAAAAGAAGAGTGGGAAATCGAACGATAAAAGAAGACTGATATAGAAATCGATCGATAAAAGAAGAGTGGGAAATCGACTGATAAAAGAAGACTGAGAAATCGACAGATAAAATTCACGACAGCGGTTCAAATAGCAGAAAAAGTTAGGAAACAAGGGTAGTCCCAGAACTTCCCCTCAAACGTACGTTTCATTGCCACCAAACAGGAAGGATCTTTGTACTTACCAAATTTTGTCTTTCCACACTAAGACCCAAAATACGGTTGAGAAATTTTCCCACATCGCTGGCGTCTTTGTCTTTCACCACGAAACTGGCGTCTGTTACTCCCATGGACAGAAGACATTGCTGTGAAACCAAAGAAAACAGGGCTTTGTTAAACTTGAGAGTAATTCAGTCATTTGGACACCTCGGTAAATGTAATGGACCACCTTTGAGAAAGACTTTCTTCATAAGTCACCACTAATGTGAAACTGGACTACCAATAGCCTACGTCGCATATGTAATCTAACCCCCCCCCGGGGGGGGTACTTTTTCAGGATTTTTTGGGCGGGGATGTGCCGCCGGGACCCTGTAACCCTTAGCCTATACTAAAGCTAGTGCAGCTGAAGTTTTCTACCCTATGCTGGACTAAAATCTTCAAATCCTCCTATGCTAGAGTCGCTTTTATGCTGAGTTGCGTAAATTTAAACTTGCCGATTTGATTTTTTCATATTTTTAAGAGGCAATTCCGGGTAATGTCTGCGAAACAGCGCCGAGATCCTTTTTCTGGGCCCACAACGGAATAAGCGTTTTGCCAGAAGTGCGTTTCCAGTTTCTTTTCAACCTGATTGGCAAATGGACAATGGCATTTTTAAAAGGCCAATCATGGCGCATACTCAAATCCTGGTACACAAGTGGGGCCCAGAACAAGGATTTCGGCGCTTTTTCGTAGACAGACTTAACCAGAGTTTAGTTTCGTCTATGGCGCGGGCTAGACTACCGAACGAAATGGGCGCTTTGTAGTGCTTTAGTCACGTGGTACAAATACGCCATGCTGAGGAGCAAGAAACGCGATGGGACAAGACAAACAAGGAGCTTACATTTTTCCAAATGCTTATTATTATTATAAACAGGCTACTAATGTATCTCCTGTTTCCACAAAGGTTTCCTAAAGCTGCAGAAATTGTTGGTGGTTACAAAATAGCTGTTGGGGTATTGAGTTGCCATTATTCAAGGTCTCTCTAATTTTTCCTATCAAGTCATTTTTTACTGATCGCATTATATGTTATTACAAAATGACGTTTTTCCTTTATCCATTCCCACGTGTTGCCCAAAATTTTTATGAAGCAATATCGCTGCCTAACTGCCATATAAAATTGTCTCTGACATCATAAATTTTGTTTCCAAATCCACTTTTAAGGAGAGAAATTAAACAAGAATTTTAACCACGTTCGCGACCAACGAAGTAAAACTCACCCTTGCGATGGAGTTAAACTCTGTGAATTCATGCTTGTCGGGAATTTGTGCTGCTAACAGAACCTTAGACAAAGCAACTCCGGGACAAATGGATTGCTGAAAAAAAAAGGCAAAATAAGTCCCAAGTTCAAATAAAAAACGCTCGGTCGTACATGACACAAGCAACAAGCACACATGGTTCTAATTCGTGACCACTTCTGACATACCGGTACCGTAAAATCTCACGTTAAAACCCTGGGCTTATATAACGTCTTGAGGGGTTTTGGGTAGGCTTATAAATAGGGGCGGGGGGGATTATATCCGGGGGACTTGTATCCGGAATATGTAATATCTTCGTTAGCAAAGAGATGGACTTAGATCCGGGAGAGGGTTTAAAACCGGGGGGTGCTTTAACGTGGGATTTTTAGCAATTATTCCTCGAGCCCGAATGGGCTCTGAGTCAATAGCCCATGAGGCCGAAGGCCGAATGGGCTATTGACTAAGAGGCCATGAGGGCGAGAGGAATAATTGTTTTAGTAAAATCCAACTAGTTGGTCAAAAATATCGAGAAAAAAAAACAATTTAGCTAGTTACTACGCTATTATCTTTTATCCCGAAACAGGCTATCTGACATACCAAAGTAATGGCTTGGTACATGTTCCTGAGTGCAGATCGGCCGTAAGGCGTGTCAAAATTAAACTGCGTTAAGTCGGCCCCAGTCGCTGCTCGTCTGTCACCTTTGGTAAGTGCACCTGCAGGCAAACAAAACAAAAACTTAAAGGGGCTCTGTCAAGGCTGTTTAGTTGAATGGATTGATGCTTTTGGCTGGGAAAACAAAAGAAAACCTATGACTTTCTGGCTACCAGTCCAGATGCTCTACCACTGAGCTACAAATGATTAAGGCCACTAAACTAGGTTCACGTGACAAACATCCAGCATACTGCTAGGATAAGAACGTTCTAGATACAGTCGAAGCTCTCGTAAGCGACCACCCCGTCCATTTGGGTAATCCCAAAAGCGTTCACGGCCGCTTACTGGAGTGGTCGCTTACAAGAGCTTTTTCACTAAATTGTTTAAGTCACTGTCCAAACGGGGTTTCACAAAGGTGGTCGTAACTAGACCACGAGAGTGGTCGCATGGAGAGCTTCGACTGTATTCTGCTAGGACTAGTTCTAGACAATCTAGCAGTATTACATACAGGATGTTTGCACATGAACTTAGCTCCAAAACTTCTCCTGTGGCTCAGTGGTAGAGCATCTGGACTAGTAACCAGAATGTTATAAGTTTGACCGCCTACTGGGAGTAATCGGATGTTTTTCTTCCAAGCCGCCTGTGTCACTGACTGAAAAATCATATTTCTCATGTATTCACCAGGCTCAAAATTCACCATCCAGAGTGCAAAGAAAGTAGTGTCCGATAGCTCGGGGCAAGTGGATTTTGTTATCAGGCTAGTGAATTCTCTTTTTAACTTGCCCGATAAGCAAGTGATGTTTTTTGAGCAATTCGGATAAAGGAAGAACTGTGAAATCAATTCTGCTCGTCAAAAAGCTTTTGGGGCTAGTTAAAATGATGTCTGGGCTAGTAAATGCTAGCTTCAGCTTGCCCGAATGGCAAGCTATAAAAATGATTTTCTTTGCACCCTGCCATCACATCTTTTATCATATTGCATCAGTACATATCGACATTTTAGTCCTAGAAGTATGCAGGATGTTTGCCACATGGACCTAGTTTAGTGACCTTAGCTCCCACGTGACCCCTGTAGCTTAGTGGTAGAGCATCTGGCCGGGCTAGTAAACAGATGATCAAAGTTTTAACTCCTGTTGGATGGGTGTACTCGGATTTTTTCATTTCGAGCCGCCTGTGTCAGACTTAAAAATCATCTTTCTCAAACTAATTACCGCTGATACTTGCAGCTTCTTTGTTTTTATGTCTGATTAGCTTTTTCCTTGCAACTGAGTGAGAATAATTCACAAATACGTCAGATGTTCACGATTTTCCGAGTTTGACAAACATTTAAACATTACCTAACGACTGAAGCCGTCGAGCCACAGCCGCAGCAAATCTTCTTTCACCGCCCAAGTTTGTTGTTACAAGTTTATAGATAGGTCCACAAAAAAAAACAAAACAAAACAAAGAAAACATTAGAGCCAGTAAAACTCTGGAGAAAAGCGGAGCCCCCGAGCGCGCCAATTAGACGGTGAACATTATCACGTGATATCTCCCTCCTCTGACTCCCATGGTACAAAGGGGATTTTGGCGAAAGAAAAGTGATCATGGGAGTAGCCTGTGTAAAGCCGCCCCCTCCCTTTTCCCGATTTTTCCCAAGGGGAGAAGGCGGCTGTACACAGGATATTATGGAAGTAGTGATATTCCAGGAAAGCCTTCAGATTTTTAATCACAAGGAATTTTATTTTTTGTTTTACTAGACTGTCCAATTCTTGGCAGGGTAACCGCAAAAGCGTGAAGCCAAGTATTGTGCCCCGTGACAGTTCCCTTCCACGTGAGAGATAAACCACACCACAGAGGTCTACCTCTCACTCTCTTCTCCAACAGCAGTGTGGGTTCTTTTTACGTCCCCTTCGAATTGTTAAGAAAGGATGAATAAGACAAGGCCAATGGATTAACATCACCGCCCACTGACGTGACTATCAGATCATCTGGACTGAGACAAGATCTTAGATAACAGGCAGCATGATATGATCAGTTTTTTGAAGACCCTGGTTGGTGTTGGGTTTAAACGGCGGGTTTAAACCTGCTTGGCAGAACGCTACCCTTCCAACAAGGCTAATCAAGCGGAGGTACAATTAAAAAATGGTAAACGTGCAGCGCGCAACCATTTCCTTCTTCTTTAGGAAATAGCTTATATCAAAGGGATAGGAACGTTTGTGTTTGGGCAGTGCATGTACCTTGTCTGGTTTGACCGGTGTGATCTTCCCAGTTGCTGAACAGCTTTGTCAGCACTCCAAGGCAGCTCAATGGTCACATGAACACGGCGGCACTGATTGGCTGCTCGGAGATCCGCGTGTAACGAGATACCTGTGTAATTCAATGAGTCTTACAAATGATATCACACAGAATATTGTAATATTAAATCATTTGGAAAACAGTCGATGTACCAGGTGGTATACGACCCCAAGTAAATTATCGTCTTGTCTTGTCACTTATACACGTTATTTATTGCGGTTCCTTTTACCCGAGGAAAACCTTTTATTCCTGCTTGAGTAGAACTTTAAGTCAAGAAACATCACTCTAAATTTCGAGTCTCTACACGAAATTCCAAGTAATGGCAACTCAACTGAACGCTAACAGACACTGAGCCAGCGATTCTTTGTGTGGAAATAACTTCAAGGTTGCCCTCAAATTTCAAGTATTAAAAGAATTTAAAAAGTGCAAGGTTTAAACCAGGTAACTTCAAACGAATCAAGATGCAAAGGGAACCTACCAGTGCTGGCGGCATCAGATATGATGGCAACAAGTTTTGTTCCATTCATAAAACTGTTCCTCTGTGATACAATGCAATCGAAAAAACAACGTTGAATGTTCAGATATACTCAAACAACTCTCTAAAAACTGTGGTATTTAAAGAGGCAGTTCTTGAGCTTCAAGCAATTGCTTTATGCCGACTTAGTTGTCATAGCGAAAGCGAAAAATACTGGGGAATGAAACGAAGATCCGAAACCGGATTGCTACCTGAATTTAAGGCATAAGAGTTCAGATTTAGAGTAAGACTTTAAGGTTGGACTACACTTGAAAACTTGTAATCCCAGGAACAACTAACAAACGCAAGCACTAGGCTGTCTTTCTCGCGCTGAAACGACGGTCCTGTTTTTAAATGTAAGGGACAAAGGCAGAGTTCATCCTCGGAGACCCAGGGGCAGTCAGTCAGGTCGGCAGAAACGGTGCGACGAGTCGTGCGACGAAAGTTTTCGATCTGGCTACCTGCTCTAGGGTCTTGGCCGAGGATGACGTCTATGCTGATCACTGTAATTACCGACTGTAAATCGCATTTTCTACCATTTTATTCGGAACACGGCACAAGATTTAGTTCTGATCACTTTGCTCACCTCTTGAATATTCAAACTATCCACATTGCTGCTGTCTGATTCTCGAGCCTCGTAATGAGGTTGAGGCTGCTTGTCAGTTTTTACCACGCGACCACGCCTGCCTGTCATTTCTGCTACTTTTCCTGGTCCTCCGAGCTGGTTTATAAGGTCATCAAGAGGACTAGAGACAAAAATATGTTTCAGAGGTATGGAGGTAAAGTCTGCGTTCGAGCCAGGTGGCCCATTTGGCCGTAGCACATTCCGATCTCCATAGCATGGAGCGACTAGGAGTATTTTTGCCCTTCCTTGGACGGGATAGTAGTCCATAACAGGATCCCTCTAACCTCCACTCAGAATTAAATCATTTGGTACCCAAATTTATACACCTGGGTGGAGCGAGACAGTGTATGGTAGTCCATAACAGGATCATTTCCATCGCCACCCAGGATTAATCCCTGAAATAATGCCGCAAATTTGTTACTTAAGAATATCTTTAAGCACTGAAACTGGTTTCTGTCGTCTGTTGCAACGGATGGCAAGAATGGACATGTATTTAAACTTGAAAACGTTCTACCAAATTGTTCAAGTTTTAATGCTATGCCTGTAACAATCAGCAAAAAAAATAGTGGTTAGTGCTCCATGATTAAAAATTTGTTTGCTATTTTCTGTATAATTCCTCAGGAGCATTTTGTATTTAGGTTTAGGTACTAAGTAGGGACTCTTGCACAGCATTGACCTAAAACAGCAATAGCTCATCCTAGTTAGACAGGCTCTTTAAAAGGGTTTTAAAGAATAGAACATTGATACAAACCTGATTGGGAGATTAATTTTCTTGACAAAACCTTGTAGAAGATTTTTAGCCTGAACACTCCACTGATCTTCAACAACATCGCCATTCTACACAAAGAACATAATAGCCTTGATTTCTCTCTTTTTTAAAAAAATTTACTTAACTTCACATTATCCGAAACAAAAATAAAAAAGTGAGTAAACAAGACTGTTGGACTGGACTTCTGTGGCTTATGAACCATAACAGGTGAAGTACCATCAAATCTTTGAAATGTGGAAGGCAGATAAGTGTGGCCTGTAGAGCAAACAATTTTTTAACTATAGCCTTGAGGTACAAATGTGTACTGATCGCGTCCGCCATCTTGAATCATTTTTTCACTGACGCCAACTGAATAGGTGACTGAACTCTCTGTCAGTTTCAATATCCCAGATGGCGGGAGAACAGTCACCCTGCAAAATACGCCTGCTTTGAAGGTTACAGAAAGTGTATTACATTTAAGTGATGTTGAGTATAGAGTGGATTTTCAAAATTATCCATTCGTTGTGTGATGTACCATCCATGAGATTGACCTGCAAAGCTGGTGGAATGAGAGCGCAGGAGTGCTTTTCATCGGCGCCGAAGTCGCAAGGGGAAAGAGCAGGGATGTAATTAAGGGGTCCAGGACGGGGAATTTCCCCTGGAAACTTTGAGTAGGGACCCCCGGCTACTTACATAGGAAATAGAAGGAAAAATGAACATAAAGAACTTCCCAGCTGTAAAACTTTCCGTCGAAACTTTGCATAAAAATTATGCCCGGCGACTTAAAATCTTGGTGAACGGACCTGAAAGAGAGGTGTCAACTTGACTCATCCTCAATCATCTCTGATCTCCAACGCCAGAACAAAAGCGCTCGTGAAATTAAGCACTCGCGTTAGTTAAATCTCACCAGCTAAGAAGGGTTGTTCAGAATTACTCACCGATTTGATTATCTGAGTTGGAAAATACTGCTTGATAAACCTACTAATGATTTCTTCTGTACTTGAGACAAAGCCATTCAGTACTCCACCACAACGTGATATTTCACTTTCCAAACTTGCCTGACAAATAAAACAATGACTTAAGCCAAACTCTATTCAAGCAACTACTTTCTCATGATCATTGGGGAGTTTAAGCAACGACGACAACGAGAGTAATGAAAACGTCTCTTAAAAAGTGAATTCATGCCGTTTCAAAATTCCTCGCTGTTATTCCATGTCGTTGAATTTGTCAAATGTTGGTGAATTTTTCTGGAGTTGAATTCGAAGGGACACATATCTAAGTTTAAAAAAGTATTTTAAAAATTGTTCTGTTGTGCTATCGCCCGGTCAATAAATCAAGGCCTTGGTCTGAGACTTCCCTGTAACGACCTCACTTTCGGTTAATAAGTAGTAAGTAAATAACCGTTGGTCATTAAACAATACCTGAGTAAAATTATCAAAAATGGCCCATGACCTACGAAATCTAGTGACCTGTGGTCGATCATGCCTTCTGGACAAAATTGATAGTCTTGCTGTAGCCTATCACTTTCCAGATGAACAAAATCCACCTTGACAGGTGAATTGCTGGACCAACGAAATAACATTATTGCAGGGAAAATACGATGGTCATCATACATCCAGCGGCCAAATCCAGCAATCTGCAGGAATTCTTTACAGACGAATTGTACGTTCTCGATAGAATCCAACCACTTTTTTGTTGTTTTGTCAGACATAAATACTGAGTAGACCGTACATACGTCCTTAAGGATCATAAAATACTTGCAGCGATAGCTTTGCATCAAGTGCATCCACTAATAGAACCTACAATGTTATGTGAAACTCTCTATACAATGTGAGGGGCGAACAATTATTTAGTACGTACTTTCTCCTAACTTTGCAAGAAGTTCTCAGTGTCTCAAACATTACTTTTTAAACACTGGCTGACCTTGAAATAAAGAAATTTTTATGTTATCAGAAACTATAACCCGTTTGGAGTGGATACGAATAAAAATTGGAGAGAAAGAGAAAACAAACCTCTCCAGTGGACTGGAGACCATTGACCACACAATATCCTGCCTGCAATGCTTGCCGGGCTTCTTCCACTATGGTAGGAACTTTCATACTCATGCTGTAAAAATATTCATATACATCTTTACAAAGCAAAAATGCCTGCTGGCGCTTAAAGTGGAACATGTTACTGGCGAAATTGCCCCATGTGATTATTATACGTTTCTGGGAAACTGCCCACCTACCTCTCCCCTGAGCCAACACCAACACCTACTTCTCACTTTACTTCTCACTTAGGGTAAAATGTTACCTTAAGGGAGGGGTAGGTGGGCAGTTTCCCAGAAACGTATAATGATCCGCCCAGGATCAGGTAATTCGGATTTCGGAATCCAGGAAAAATTTTCGTGTGATAACCGGAATCCTGGACTTTGGAATCCGTAATCCCACTAACGATTGGAAATCCCAAATCCAAGTTCCAGTGATAACGAGTACGGAATCCACAGCGTGCAATCCAGAATCAAAGACTGTCTTGGATTACGTTACATTGCCACTGTCACGAAGCCCTTCAGAAACTATAATTTCATTCGCTCTACTATTTCAGGGTTAGGGTTTGTTCCCGTCGCTTGTTCATTAATTTCTCACTCAATCCTGTAAGCTATTCCAAGAGCTCCCAAGTGGCCCACGAATGTAGCCATTACCGAGTTGCTCCAAGTCTCTGTTTCAAAGCGAGGCCAAGTGCGAAGCCATTGATATAAAAATGATTTTTTTTATTCTCAAACAAATGAAATTCGTTTTCTTTTTGTTAGGTTTCTTAATCTCGCTTGGACACAGAGTTTTGAAGTTGCGCAAGAGTCTGGATCGGTGTTATGTCGAACTGCACTATGGGGCTGTTTTGGGGATGAATTTTGACCCAGTTTCCCTCGCAACCTCGTAATATCCAATGAAAAGGCGATAGCGTCTGCAAACAGTCCCACAGTACCATTGGAGACGATACCGACTGATTCTTACGTATAACTTTCATCGAGGACAGCATTACTGGAAATAAGAAGGCAAAAATGTTAAGGTGAAACTTAAGGTCGACTATTTAAACGAGGCCTAACAATCAGAGCGCCTCCTCATTCGTTTGTAGGGTATTGATTTTAAGTAGAGAAATGGTTTTCTAATTTAGGCTGTCGCCTTCTTGTTGATGTGAACAGCAAATGATGCTAAGGTATGAGCGTTAGAACGGTTTTTGTTAAATAACGTTTAAACTTTGTTGCAATATCCGCCCCTAAAGGGCCAGAGACGGGATTAAATACTCACCAGAGCTGTTTAAAGAACCGCTGATGACAGGACCAAAAGACTGACCACACCCTTGGTGTAGAAGAGGTGGTGCGACCAATGGCAAATTCTAATGACTTCTTTAACTCGCTCCTTTAAAGAGAAAAGGAAAAAAGCTGAAACATATTCACACTATGATTGTGAAAGATACACACAACCGTTACTTCTTAGAATACCAACTGTGATTGTTGCTTTGCTTTTGCTTTGACTCAAACAAACGCATAAGTTTTGAGTGCAATTTCTACGAAATCACATAAGCTAATCCCGCAGCCCTGGTACAAGAAACCACTGAATGATTCCGTCTTAAGTTGTGGTCTACTTAAAGCAGTTAATACGAAGATTTAACCTTTTTACATTGCCATACGTACCAAACGTGAACTGCAGTGTCATAAACCTTTCTCTGTTCCGCAGTCAGTGTCGCCTCAACATTAACAAACTGCAGAAATGCGACAAAAAAGCATTATCAAAGTTTGTTAACAAAAAAGGAACAGAAGTGAAGTAATAAGCATTGCAAAAAAGCCTTATACTTCAGTATGATAGAAAAACTTCTGCTTACAACAGAAAATTACGATGCCATTTCTAAAATTATGCATTACCTCAGCCAGTCTGAAACTAAGACCTCTAGAAACGTACATCCCTGATGCCTTCATTTCCATAGCTAACATTTCAGAAGCACCTGGAAAGATTTTAAATATTAGTGACCTTGAGATACATCGTTTCTGCCGATGGAGAAGTGTAAGCTCCTGTTCCAGGAGTTCAGATTGTGAGGACGACGCAAGGAGATGTGTGCAGAAAAAACAGCAAGGGGTGGGGTAGGGAGTGAGGGCGAAATTCCTTCCTCTCTCTCCCTCTTTCTCCTTATTTTTTTTCCCGTTCTCTAACTTCACACCACACGCCACTATTTCAAAGCCTGGGACAGGCTATATAAAAGGTGACCATGATTTCCGAGACGTGGTAATAGCATCGTCACGGCGCATCACCGTTCTAGCCACTAGCCTAGCTAGCTGTCTCTCCACGGTTATAGTACAGGTGGCCTACCCATATTTTAGGCTAAGGTTTCGATTGATTTGCCAGAGCAGGTACAAGGAAGCGCTGCACCTTAAGATTTTTAACGCTCTTATCACAGCTAAGCATTGTACGGCAGGCAGGAGTTCTTGGAAAAATGACCAGAAACTTCCCCTTGGCTTAGATCGAATCATTTGATAGCTTTCTTTTTAGAGTTCCAAGTATGGAAAAAGGTGACTGAGAATACTTAGTTACAATTTCAGCTCAACTTTGACAAGAATATGGAAGTCATCTTGATATAACCCCTTTATCCCATTGAGTACCAAACGTGATTAACATTAATTTTCTCCTAAAAATATCCATACATCATTACAAGAAAAAGTTTAGAGAATTCATAAAATAATCACTAAAATCTCTCAACTAATCCTTTAAGGAAAGGTAGGAGGATCAGTCGAGAGAATTTGTATGTGGATCATTGGGGCTGAAAATAGACTGCAAGCAGTCTCTCTTTTCCTTCAGATTTAGTAAGGGGAGTGTACGCGCACGAGAGAGAGAGGCGCGTGGTCATTTGCGTGTCTCGCGCGTTTTGCTCGACGGACTTGGAAAAAAGAGAGAATGCTCGTAGTCTAGGCTGAAAACTATGTCACTTACCAAGACCTCTCTTGGTTATGCTGGCTAGAAAAGAATCAAACGATTTAAATGCTGCTCCATCTCCCCATAAACCAAGTCTCTCCATAAATGCCTGAAAATAATCAAATCACTGTATCAGTGTACTGTATTGATTGACCATTGGACTGAATGGGAACATTGTCAGAAACCTAAGGCTTCTAGACATGGTTGCCGTCGGTAGTAATCTCTCAGCAATTATTGTAGGGTTTAAAAACTTCATGCAACAAGAGTCTTTGTGCTCTTCTACTGAGTACCTAGAAATCATGTACCTTGAACCAGAGTTTAATACCATCAACTGAGGTGATACAACTGACTTTGACCCTGACACCCTGTCCACACGTATCCGGATATTTTCGAAAATGGGGATTTTTTTCTCGATTTTCCAAAAAAATAGGCGTCTACATGACTCGTATTTGAATCGTTTTAGCCTGTCCACACGAAAACCCTAAAACGATGAAAAGACGATAGCAGCCCTTACAGAGCATGCGTAATGCTAGTAGCTAGTAGTATATGGTGCATGACATAATCTTGTTCACAAATCTCCGTTTTCGACCACCCACATTAAACGAGAAGCCGCCGTTTTAAAAAATCTCCACTCTGGGTCTGTTTTTGAAAACGCCGTTTATGTGTGGATGGAGGCAAGAATGGAGAAAAAAGTCTTCGTTTTCAAAGTTATCCGGATACATGTGGAAGGGCCTGAAGACCTGTCAAAACGTCAAGCACTGTCAACAACAGTCCTGTTCAGTACACTCATCCCGACGATCATAATTACTGTCGGTTGCATCTAAGCGTGTACACCTGACGAAATTACTTGTTCTAATTGGCTACAAACTTACCTTTGGCTTGACAGTTTGCTTTAACGGCTGTCAAACTTCAAATGTTTGGCGGCAAAACACGTCATATCTGGCACCCTATTAGAACATGTTTTTTTGTCTCGTGTCCACGCTTAGATGCAACCGACG
>BOPM01001367.1:15585-40723 GCA_022179025.1 Porites australiensis
GTTGTTGGGGGGGGGGGGGGGGGGGGTACTCCATTATCCTTACTCTGAAAGTGTTGCTGAAAAGGGTATGGTTTTCAGAGTTTTGAGCCAAACAATGTATACATGTCCAGTCTTACTGTTTAGTGTTTTGAATAGAGTTTCGTTTTGGACTGAAAGGCTTCCAAAAAGTGTGAAGGTTGGCAATGAGCAACTGTGTAAATTTGTGGCATCAATAATTGTTTTCCAAGAAATCTAATTCCATGATGTTAGATTCAAAAATTACTAATTATATAAAATAATTATTCTGACTGCATGTGAAATGAAACGAAGCAGATATGATCTCTTGTCTTAAACAGGGTAGCGAAATTCACTGATCCTTTTTTGGCCTTTATATATTTTTTTTCAGAATTCCAAGCACGACTTTCCAAAATAAGTGTTTTTCTTGAGAGCACATTGTCTAAGGAATCACTGAGTGCTGAAGCAGATGAACAAAGGAAAGAATGCATAACAGTTGTCGAAGGAATGAATAGTTCTTTAAACAATATGAGAAATAACAACTTAAAGGAAGGAAAGCTTCTAAATGCTGGGCTGTCAGTGTCTAATCAGTCACTGAATGACACAAGTGACTTTAAAAATGGTGTTAGAGAAGAAGGAATCCAACGGAGTGGTTCTCTTCCAGAAATTAATCAATCAGATAATTTAGAAGATTGGCAAGCAACTAGAACTACAAAGGTATGTGGTTATCTTATTAATCCTTGGTTTTGAAGTTATATGTATGTGTTGTAGTTAATTTTTTCTCTTAGGTTATTTGTCTCTTTTTTTGTTTTTGGGTATGGTACTGTATGCTAATAAAGTTGAAACAAAGGAAAAATAAAAATTACCTGAGATAAAAAATTAGCTACAACGTATACAAGAGACTTGCTTCTTACGAATGGGCTTCTTGATTTCTCCGGCCTTTTGGAAATAATAACAAGAAAAGATGAAAAGCAATTTAATAATGTTATGTATGTGTTTGGTTGAAAACCATTGCATACAAATTCAGCTGCCTTAATCGATGAAGCCAGTTAAAAATTGCAATACTATTAAGAATTGAATTTCATGGATTTAATAAGTCTTTTTTAAAGATTTAGTGTATCACCATAATATTGTTACAAATGAAATTAACGTAGACGGTAAATAAGGTTCAGAAAAAATAAAGTTGTTTAATTTAATGGACAATAACATGCCTTTCTATTTTAAATATTTTTTATAATGAGTGAAAACCTTCTAAATGTCCCCTGAGGTGGTGAAGTTCTGATTAAAAGCAACAGGAATAATCAATTTTTTTTTTCTGCAGGAGGGGGCGGGGGGGGGGGCAAATTTTCCACTCTAAGATTGTTAGAGTCAGGAAAATTTGGCAAGTGTTTTTGATTTAAGTAGGAATTTTTTGGGATGTTATTCAAAACATTGTAAGGATTTGAGCTACTGCCCAGTGACACCTATCCCAGCTGCAAACTTGTTTTGTGGTCATTTTTGTTTTCTGATATTAAATGCTTTACAATTGCATTCATCCAACATGGATTCAACTGATTTATCATACACCATTACCCAGCTTTACTGTCAGAGGAATTTCCTTTGTTTGGCATGTGAATTTATGGGGGCTAATTTTTAGGCTAGGGATTTTTCAGGAAGCCCTGGATAATTTTTTTGTGTTTCAATTTCTCTCCCTTTAGATTATCCCTGTCACTTTAAATCCAGTATACCCCTCTTGGGATCTCCAACTGCAGTCATTTTGATTTTAAGAGGAAATTGAAAATTTAAACTGGATCCTCAACTATCATACAAATTAATGTATTTTAATCCTTGTATAAGCAATTAAATCAATTTTTTAAATCACTGTTCCTCCTATGTTATATTTCTAACCTAACAGGCCTCCTATCTCTATAATAAACATGGTAACCTGGATGAAGAATTAAACTTAAAAGACCTGCGTGAACTTGTCATATATCATCCTTTTGACGAAGATGAGGAGTCGGACAGTACAGATGATGATAATCCCAATAATTTAGCCCTAAATAGCTCAAACCAACTAAACAACTCTAACCATTCTCCAGTAAACAAACGAAAGAGTCGTAAACGTGACAGTGCAGCCCTGTTTGATATTTCCCTTGAGGACTTATGTGAGCCAGACTTTGCAGGTTACCTAAGAGAGAAACACAGTGAAAAGCTTTGGTGGTGTGTTCTAATTGATCAACATCTGTGTATATTTCCTTCACGAGATCCAAACGAAGTGGCATATGATGTCATCATAATGCCGTGTTGTCAGATCTCGCTGGACGACAGACTTATGCGCACCCCGGTGTTTAGGTTAACCCAATCTGATATGGCACCCTGGGTTTTTGTTGCCTCAAACAATGATGAACTAAAAGAGTGGATGAAAGTTCTTACTGTGGCAGCATCTGCTGGTAAAGAGTCTTCCACTCAGGCTACAAAGTCTGAGGAAAAAACACCTGTTTGTCATAAAGCTCCTGCAATGCAAGCGATAGTAGAGGAGGAAGAAGAAGGAAGTGAAGAGCAATTGATTTCTTGTTCATTGCAATCAGATGCTAAACATGCTTCAACTCAGCTTCAAAATAACTCTTCTGGGTTAAACAAGGTAAAGATTCTACACTGCTATAAGGCTAAATGAATGCTTAAATTCGGTAAAGTTTTAAGTTAAACATTCTCAGAACTTATTAAAATCAGGTCATTTCTAGGACTTAAATAATAAAAATTTGTAATAATATTTATTTAACTCCTAAAAAGCACCTGATTTTTGTGCTTACTAAATAAGAAATTAACATGACTTATGAATAAAATGATTAAGCCACTTAACTCTCTCTAAAGGGGATACAACAGCATTAAAATAGAAGACTGGCACCACCAAAAAACCGACTTGTAGAGTTGGTACTTGCCAGGCTTCAGTCATTTTGCTTCTCTTGCCTTAAATAAAGGAACTGGAGTGGAAACCAGTGGCAAATTGAATGAAACATAAAATTTTTAAAAGAATAACTGTTCAAAACATTTATAAAAGAAGGTAATATTGAAATGTAAGTATCACAACTGATACAAAAAAAAGAAGGTAGGGATGGATAAACTGGAAGAAAATTCAGTTGGATTGTAAGTTTTGTTTTTCAAAACTTGTTAGCTTAACAGTTCTTCAAAGTTAATTTGTGTTGCTTGTAACATTTTAATACTAAACAATGGTTAGCGGGCAATTTTGTTTGGGATGAAGCTGTGATTTTGTGGTACATAAGTGACTTCTTGATGACATTAAGTTCTAAAGTGAATAAAGATGTGTAATTGGCAATATTAACAAACTGAAATAGACACTTATGACACAGTGCCTTTAAAGACGGACACTTACTGTGTTCTCTTTCTCAGGCGGTAACCGGTAGAATTTACTGCTTGCAGCAACACTTCATACCATCTGCAACCGCTTAGGGGGTCCTTGAAATTATACAAGTTGTTTTAAAAAATGCACAAGTTACAATCTTCTTTCTTATATATATGGGCCACATGTTATGGAAAGAGAGCAGTTTAAGACAGGATAAAATTATTTAAATCACACATTTATTTTAAAGTGTTGTCTAAAGATTTAAACTATCAGTTTGAAGGGGAAAAGGTATACTGCCAACTTCATATAATAAGAGATCTTTAATTAAGCCCAGTGGCTCTTAAAAAATTAAGTTTTAAAATTTGTTGTAAGTTTTTAACCTCAGATCAAAAAGAGGCAGATAACTTACAACAGTGGATTACCCTAAAATTGGTCTTAAAATTACAGAATATGATATCGATGTTTCAGAGAACTTAGCTCCTAAAAATTTCCCACTGAGGCTGGGGCCATATGACCCTCACCCCACTTCCCTCCCGGGACAGTCACTGCACCCCTGGTGTATATTTTTGGCTTTACCGGTCAGGAATGGTCTCTTACCTGCTGAGCTAAAATTTAAGGAGAACACTGCACTTAGTATGTGTTCCAGAGTGTCTGTCTTACTGAGACAGTTCACTGTAGCAAAAGATAACAACATTTTTTTTTGTTTCTATTTTATACTGTTAATATATGCTAAATGAATTTTGGGGTCCTTCTATATACTATGCTTGTATTGAACTATTGGTGGCAACAATATTAAATATAATTATCACAGTGACCTCACCATCATTGCAGCATATTACCAATTCATTTTTTTTATTGACCAAATTGATATTTAAATGATATTTGAGGAATGAATTAAAAAAAAAAGCAAACAAGTATAATTTAAATGAAATGAAAAAGTTGATACATTGTGGTTAACATTTGAAAGATATATTAATTGATGGTTTTCTATTTAAAAGAGTTTGTATTGATTCGTTTTTTAATTGGTGCTGCAAGCGCAATAAAGCATCAAATATTCAACTTGAAATAATTTTACCATGGCACTTTCAATATCTTTTTTGGATAAATTATGGTATTAAAATTACATCTATTGTAATAAGAGCTCTGCATGAGGGCAGAAAAATAGGTTGTTTACACAGGAGGTGAGGATTAAGTCTTTATTGGACTTGGCAATCTACGTGAAACTTATGTAAAAGATAAAATAAGAAAATAGTGTCAAATTTGTAAAAAGATGTTCAAAATCAGTTACCATCTATCTGCTTGAATATCTCATATGCACCTGTATTTAAAAGTTTCTATCCGCAGTTAATGGCCATTATTGATAATCACTTCACTGTATTTTCAGCTAAAAGTCTTTAGCGCTCCCTTTTTACATGTAACAAGGAAGCCTTGAAATA
Organism: Porites australiensis; assembly: GCA_022179025.1. NCBI lineage: Eukaryota > Metazoa > Cnidaria > Anthozoa > Scleractinia > Poritidae > Porites > Porites australiensis. Next base: position 20,356 of record BOPM01001367.1, read on the forward strand.
GGATGAAACAGGGCTTTGCGAATTTATTATTTAATATGGAACGTGTATAGGTTTGACAATAACTGAGTACCGGTACTGGTAATATAAAACTGATATAGTTGAAGAAGTTCTGGTCTTTTCTAGTTGTTCCTGCAGACTCAATATACTCTTGGCATTAATGGAACTTTCATAAAATTCATGATAAGAATAAAAAAATAAGTGCTAATTAAAATTATTGCTTTCTAACTCTGCAACTGCAAGAGGAAATTTAAAGTTTTGTTGTTCGTTTAACAGGATATAAAAACATTATTCTTATAACGTTGTTACCTTAGCAATCAATGTTTGGTATTTCCTAAACAAGAGTTACAATATTGAAGTGACTCACGTACCGCAACCTAATGGATTGCTTTAATGCAAACCTACAATCAACCATTGGCTCGTGCTGTGATGGCTGTATTGCTTGAGTAGCCAATTTTTATCATAAGAGTGTCTCTATGCGTCTAGCCATTTGTCTGGTGTGTTCTAAGTGAACATGTAAACCACACTTGATTGGCTTTCACATTGTTATATTTGCCAGGGAGAGTGGTTCATTGTAATGTGTTGTGCCCAAAAATATTCATTTTTACCCCATGGCGAGGGACACCCCACTGGACATTCTAGGGGGGAGTGGGTAGTAAAGACCAAAAGTTGTAGAGAAAAGTCTTATATAACTGGAATTTCCATAGATGAAGGGGGGAGGGGGTGGAGGTTTGAAAATAAAAAACCCTCCATGATGGGGAGTTGGGAGGATGGATTTATTCCAGAATAACACAGCAAAAAGGGGGCCAATGATTTGAATGAAATTGTGTCAGAAAATTCTAAACCTGATCTGAAAATTTTGTGAGTGAATTTGATGAAACTTTAAGTTTCTGATTTTTAAACCAGGGTCTCGGTGCCTCAGCAAGTCTCAGATTCTTAGAATTTCTGCCCCTTAATAAGCATCCTTAGTGAAGAGAAGTTTGTGTTTTCTGTACTATAAGTTTGTATTGTATTATTGCTGTGTGCAATGCTGTTCTTTGTAAGTGCATTATGCCTTTTGTCTGTAGTGAGAAACATCTAAATTCTCCTCACAATATCCCTAGTTTAATCAAGCACAAACATTATGAGAATACAGGAGCTGATACATGTCTTGCTTTGAAACAATTTCTTGTCTTTAGTAGCACATGATATTTAAACAAAGCATTGTAGAGTATACTTATTTTGATATTGGATTTTTCTTCTAAGAGTTAACTGAAGCTTGTGGCAAGGTTCTAATTTTAAAGGCACCGCAGATCTTTGATATTTTGATGTTGTGATGAGATGTTATGATAGCACTAATATCACCAAGCTTCCTGCTTTAATTTGACAACACAATATTGTTACTCCAGTAATTACTGGCGTATTAAAGCAAGCATGTGCATAGAAGAGAAGAAAGTTTATGTTTGGTGGAAAAAGGCCTACTGCTGTTGTATTGTAAGCTGTGTAATTTAAGATAACCAAATCTGAACTAAGTTATAAGCTACAATCTAGTCACCATGTTTCAAAAGTTTATTTGTTATGGTCATTTGTCAAATGCTTCACAAAGCCTGTATCTACTTGTCTTGCAAATTACGAAAAGTGTGGTCAGCTCTTGACAGTTATAGGTGTAACAACAAGCCACTGTTAAACAATTACTGAAAGTTCTCCTTTTGCATTATAGTAATAATGTGTTTGAATGTGTTGATTACAGATTTAGAGCTTTGAAATTCATCCTCTTCAACTTGCATGTTGTTTGCCTTTAGATGCAATATCTAATGCAAAGCGAAATTATTTAACAACAATTAGTTGGATTATATTACTAAAAGCAAAATTTTGGGAACCTAATGAGGATAGTCCTTTTATTACAACAACGGTCAACTATTTTATGTGGTAACGTTTAGCTTAAAATAATTCTCTTGAGAAATTTTGGCTACGAGAAGGATGAGCAAATACTTAAAAAAGGTGATAATTATTTGAAATATTAGTTGTCACCAATGCTTGAATGTTAATATTGGTTGTTTTTGTTTCTAGAGTGAGGAAAGTGTTGCTGTAAGTTATGTCAATGGAGAACCTTTAGAAAATGGCTATCCAAACAAAGAGCTACCCAAACTTCCCGATCATGAATTTGGTGAATTGCCAAAAATACCAGATGAGGTTGATGGTGGTGGACAGTTTGGGGAAGATGTGTACGAGGCAGTGGCAGAATTACAATTAAAAAATCAGACTGGTCACGGCGAACATGAGCACCAGGATGATGGTTTTGCTACTGATGAGTTTGACTCTGGCTCATCAGATGGTGAAGTTTCGCCTAACCCACAAGCACAGCCAGTGCAACAGAAAGGCAAAAAGAAGAAACAGTTTTTTCACTGGCTTAAGAAGAAGGGAAAGAAGGACAAACTGTTCTCGAGTCCTCAAGACGGAGTTTCTTTGGCTGGGTATGCTTACAAGGGAAATGATAGTGCCAAACGGTGGTTCTTGATCAGGGAAGAAAAACTTTACTGTTATAAGACGATCAAAGACGATGACCCTGAAATGACAGTGGATTTAAAAGGAAGCGAGATCAGAGCAGGCGAGGAGGAGAAAAGCAAGCTTGCTGTTCAGGTGATGAGAGATGGCGTGAGTCAGTTCACTCTTGTGGCCAAGAACGCCAAAGATTGGGAACGCTGGAAAAAAGCATTACTCATTGAATCAGGGTTCATTAAGCTTGCCACCTCTCCCACGGAGTCAAGTTCAGGGGTGTTTGAACAAGAGGATGAAGATGACTATGTGTGTCCTGTAATTTCTCCTGAGTTACAGAAGAAGATTTCAACATCAACAGAAAAGCCTGTGATAGCAGTTCAGACAGTGGATTCAGTACAAAGTGCAAACTCTTCAAAAGACAAGGATGGCTACACGGAAGTTGGGTCAACAATTCATGTTGCAAATCACAAGCCAGCGTCTCCGTCTGCTAGTCACCAAGAACTGGGACCACTTCCTCCAATACCACCTGAGCTACCGGCCAGTTGGAGAGCATTAAATGAGGAGGACAAGAAAGACAAAAGCGATGCTGCTGAAAAGTCATGGGCAGATGAAGAGATATATGAAGAAGTGGCTAGCTCAGTGGCTCATGCTGACAAAGTAATCAAATGGGATGGAGTGAATACTGCTAAACCCGAGGGAAGTCCTACCAGTCCCATCAGTCCTATGACCCCTACAAGTCCATCAGGGGGTGGTCAGATCAAGCCAGGGGATAAAGCAAGCAAAGGTCAGTGTTAGTAATTATGTACTGGCAAGGGTGCACTCTAAGGGGCCGTCCACATTTGGTGCATGGGAACTAGTGCCTGGGTATTAGCACAAAATGGGTTGTAAGGGTTAAAAAGGTTTAAAGGCTTGTTTATGGTGGAAAGTACACTTAGCTTATCCAGCTAGTTTACAGGCACTTCACTCAAATACTTAGAACAAATAATTCAAATACAACATAACAGGATTAAAAACCCCAACTGGCAATTAAGAGGTAACCAGTTGGCTTTTTACAAGCACGGCTGAGCATTTAATCTCGGAATGACCGAGAACAAATCCAGCAAGTCGCCAGAACAGGACTCGAACCTGGGACTGCCGGATTGCGAGTCCGATGCACTGGCCACTCAGCCACGCTTCCTGCTGCATAAGTGTTGTTTTCACACCTTGAGGACCTTATATGTAACTGTGTACATGGTTACTCCATTTTGCCCTGTCAGATGCCATTTTGCAACATGAGCCTAGCAGCAAGTACAAAGCAGTGGGCTGCCCCAGAACTTACCAAAAGGGACCCGTTTCTAGCGTGGGTACTTGAAAAAAGGTTGTGTTCACATTAGTACCTAGCAAATACTGCACTTGGGCACCAAGTGTGAACACTACCTAAGAAAAATTGGAGGGAGCCCTGTGCTTTAAACCTGTAAAATCCACAGGATATCTAGTCCCAAGAACAAAAGTAAGGCATCTGGGGCCACCAGGCACAGCCCTGATTGGGATACTAAATGTTCTGCTGGTTTCGTTGTTTTTCCATTTAAATTTAGCTTGAGAAAAACAGTAGAAATTTCATGAAGCCACCAACACTGAAACAAATTTTCAGTCAATCAGAAGCACTACCCAGATCTTGCATTGGTAGTGACAATTCACCAGTATGGAGTTTCTGCACTCCCTCCTCAGGGGTCATTTCATAAGGAAACCGTTGGTGCATTGCAAAATGCCGGCTGTTTTTTCAGGGTACGTCCAAATTCAAACTGAACCCTTTAAGTTCCGAGAGCGACCAATGTCCATTTTCTCCTGACGTTGTCAATACATAATCAAGGTAAAATGTTGTGAGAATTATTACAGTCAAGGCAGGTCAAGCGTAGCCCCAAAGATTGTATTAATGAATCAATTATTTGAAAAATGAATCTGTTAGACGTTGCCGCAACCAGTCTCAAATTCAAATCTGCATTCTTGCATGCATAATGATCTCTGAGTTTTTCACGATAACTCCTCTGTATTCAGTCAGATTGAAAAATGTTTGAATGGAAAAAATTGTTTGAAAGAATTTACATCAAATTCAAGAAAACTGAGCTGGCAGAAATGTCATGACTACCTCACTCCTTGCGTGTGAATTCACTGCTCATTACGTATGCAGGAGTGCTGAGATGAAACTGAAATCTACAACCACCAATGGATTCAAATAACAAATTCATTAATGCCATCTTGGGGGGGTACGCTTGACCTTCCCTGGCTGCAAAATAATCCTACCAGCAAAGGGAAAATGATGTGGTCTTCTATCAAATTCTCTCATCTAATTCTTTAAGAAACTGTGTGGAGATTGGTCTGAAGAATTTGAATTTGGATATTGGGGGTTTAAGGGGCTAGGTTATGAGGGGTTTTACATTTTTTAACAAAGGTAAGCTGAAAGTATAGCTAAGTATTGCCAGTCATCTTTGTGTCGTACTCGGAATTCTAAATGGCAGATATCAACTGACATATAAAATTATTCAAAGAGAAAACAACACAATGATGGTAGTTACAGTTTGGATCATTTTTCAGGACACAGGAGTTAACTTGAAAAATTTGGCTTATCTTTTTTTTTCCAAGTTGTAATTCATTTCCATCCTGGCCGTCATAAAACATACCTTTATATTTGAGGCATAGTAGAAGAGTAATTTTCAATAATTTCATGGTTTTCTCTTATTCCAATGTATTTTTAGCGTTTTAAAGTGATATAGCTGATTCAGGTTGCTTTGGGCATTGGTAATTGGGCACTGGGAATCTATTGTTTTGTATTGACTCAAGTAAACTATTGCACTGTTCTGTATGTCCAAGTAGCCAATGTCCAATTGCCAAAACAACCTTTATTGAGTTAGGTATATCAAGTTAATACATGATGACATAGCTCCTTTGAGAATATTTATACTAATTTGTTTTCGTTCTTCTTAGTTTGTGAGTTCATGCTTTTGTAAAAAAACTCAATGGAAGATATATCTGTTGGTTTACAGCCACCATATTGGCTGCTCGCAGAGAGACACCAACATGGCATCCCCATACAAATACATCTGGATGTGAATGGGGTACCATTTGTCATTAGAAGGTTTACGAAAGGGTAACCTCTCAAAAATGGTATATTTTAAAAAAAGGGAAGGGGTTGTGCCTGAGGGCAGAGCCTCCCCACATAAAACTTTGGGCAATTGATGTTTCAGGGTAACTGACCACGAAAACCCTGTAATCCCCCTAGCCTGTATCACAGACACTTTAAGCCTTCTGTATAGACAGACTATACTAATTCTAGACGATGTGTGGGCCGACTATCCCCCCTCCCCCCCCCGCCCCGCTAAGTCAACATTAACACTAACTTACTTCTCACTTAAGGGAGGGGGAGGTGGTGAGTCACCCAGAAACCCCAAGTGATCCAAAGTTTGTTGAGTGCCCCCCCCCCCGCCCCCTTGTGGCTCCCATGCACAAAACGTGCTACCCCTTAGTTTAACTTACAGTATATTCTCTTACCCAGGCTCTAAACTGACCAAAGGAATTCTCAAACTGGCCGATACTCTCACCAAAACGGCGAAAGGCAAGTCGTCAACTGAGAAGCAAGCAACATCACTCACCTCAACTACAGAAATCCTAAGTGAGACAGATAACAGCGCTACCAACGGGTCAGCAGAAAGAAACTCTTCTACTGACGGTCAAGTTAGTTACGTTGACCGACCATCGTCGATAACTGACAATCTGTTGAATAAAGATGACGAGAATAAGAAAGACGAGTTGGAGGTTGGTATGGAGAATGAAGGAGCGGTGAGTGATGATGGAAACCAGGACGGTGGTTATCTTGTCCTCAGAGAAGCTACTGTTGAGGAGAAAGAAGTTGAATTAAAAGTGCAACAGAAGATAGAGGCGCTTAAGAAAGGAGAGGAACCGGTGAGCTATTGTTGTTATTGTTATTGCAGTTGTCTTATCTTTTCATGCGAAATTATGGGGTCAACGAAAAATGAGTGGCACTCCTGTCACGGTTTGCCTGTGAAGATTCAAACCCTTGCTTGCCTTGAGCCACTGGGTTAGTATTCCTTGTTCTCTTAATCGTTACGTTGCAGTGGAAGCGAATAAATTAAAGGTTAAGATTAGGGATTTTTTTACCTGTGCTTAGTACGCCGGCCTGTTTCAAGGTAGTTTGTGGGCGGCCATTTTGACAGAGACGAACACTGCGAGGACTGGGGCCGACATTCCTATGGTAACAGTTCGGAAAAGTTCGGAACCGAAGTTCTGAATTGATGTTTTACCTTCGGCCCGCGATCGGAAATCTGCATAAAGCGACTATTTAAAGGATGCTAAATTTGTATTAAACTAGTAAAAAGGTGCACCTCTTCTACTTGCAACGAAAAAGTATACTGATCAAAAGGGAAAAAACAACTTGTTTTGTTGTGGTATAGCTGTAAATTCATTCGGTTAGTACAATGAAGGCATAGGTGACAATTTCCTTACTGTGTATTAAGGGAAGATAAAAGATGATAAGAGTGTTAATTGGTGTTAATGTATGGAATTGCGGTCATGATTTTATTTTATTGGTGTTGATTAATTTTTAAACACATACTTCCAAAAGGGCTTGAGATGCGCTTAAGCGTAGAAAGAAAAACATGCAAAATATTACAAAATTTCCCATGGCTACTTGTATCTCTGTAACCTATCATGGCCGTTACGTTATTGTAAGTAAGCAACCAAGAAGAGAGATTTGAACGTGTATATATATTTAGTTTTAAACTTGTTTTTCTTGCTTGCATTTTTAGATTGGAAAGAAAGAAGTATCACAAGGGATTTTAGCCAAGAAAAGTTTGTATGAAAATAACAACCAAATGGAAGAAAAATCGGGTGTAAAGAAAAGCACCACTTCAAAAACGACGAAAGAGAACGGATTGATCGAAAAGAAAGAAGTTGTTGTGGAAACGAAAGACGCTGAAACGAAAAAGGCTGACGTGAAAAACACTGTCGAGAGTCGTAACAGAAAAGAATCGCAGTCTTACGGTAAGCAATGCTATCGTATTACTCCTCCAAATTGTGAATATTTTTTATTTTATTATTATATGAAAAGAAAAATGGTTATTTTTTTCACGGCGGCCATGTTGGAAGGAGAGGAAGGAGAGAAGGAAGGAGAAGGAGAAAGCCATGTTGGTGGTCAAGAAAGAACAAAGCATTTCTCTCCTCTGGGAACTAAACTCCATTTTCATGTAAATTCTTCGATAATAAATCTGTTGTTTTGGCCTTGTCACGTGGTTGCAAACCAAAAATAGGCATATATGCATTATTCAGTGATGGATCCGGGGGTGTAGTTTCTGCAAGTAACGACCCACCCCTACCCACCAAAAAATGCTCCCTGAGACAAACGAATTTTGGAAGTGAATTTGTCACCACTGAGTAGTAGTCATACACACAACAGTGTCCACAAGTAAAGTCTCTGGATCTGCCTCTGTTATCTGAGGAAATTTTTCTACAAAATTTGATCTTCCGTACAAACTTTCGATGGATAGTTCCTTTTGTAGCAGCATACTAGCTATTTCTTATTATTTCTGTAAGTGTAGAGATCACATTATGAGCAAAACTACACGTAACCCAGGGGCGGATCCAGGATTTTTTTTAGGAGGGGGTGCACTCGTCTCTTGCTCTACTTCAACACCAATAAACCACATAGTTTTTTTTTTTTTGGCACAATACTAGTTGTATTAGAAAACCGCAGGTCATCTCAGGGGGGGTGCGCACCCCCTGCACCCTCCCCCTAGATCCGCCCCTGCAACCCAAAAGACTGACAGTAGCCTGAATTTGTGGTTACCCAGTGGCAGTTAGTATACTGTGTATCGTTTTGTTTAAAAAGAAGTCGTCATATTCCAATCCTAGAACGTACGTTCGCTAAGCCGCCGTCGTATTTCGAAGTTCGCGCTTTCGCCGCTCGCCACTAACATGTATGTGTTCCATGAACGGAACCACCCCGCTAACTCTAAAAAGAACAGTTAGAGTGTACTCGCAGCCTATGGTAAGCGAAGTTTGCACTGCTGAGCTCTTATTGGCTGAAAAAAATTGTGCTGCCTTGCTAACCAATCGGATGAGAAACCACGCTTTCATTCCCACGCTTGGCTTCGAAATATACCATAGTACTCTTTTAAGTGCCATTTTTGGTGGCCGATATTCATGTAAACCTGACTGTAACAATGTCCATTGGTTTTGGCGCGAAATGCACGTGCTGTGTCTCGATTTAGTGATACCCGTATGTGCTCATAATAAAGTTTCTCTGATCAACTTGTAAGATATCCTGCCGATACAGCCGCCTCGTATCGCTCCCCGCCATTGGGAAGTTTCGTGAAACACCCCAAGCGGTGGTGAACGATGAGAGGGGGGTATATACGCAGGCTATTTATAACCTGACGAAAGAGTTGTTGTTGACCTATTTGAAGTTATTTTTGTGCGTTTTTGTTATAGATCCAGACAGAGAACGACAGGAGATGGAAAAAACAGAGATGATATTCCAAGAGTACGCTAAACAGTTGAAAAAGGATGGAAATTCCAAGGAGAAGAAACCCTCGTTGGTCGCTCTGAACAGGCTTAACTTCGAAGACCCGGAAACTGTTCCTAAAACCAAAGAGAGCTTCGGCAAAAAGCGAGGGCTTGCAAAAGGAAAAGGAGGAGCTCGTGAAAAAGCTCGACAACCTTAAAAGGAGGGTATCGGTTGCAAAAGACAGGAAAATTTTCTTTAACTTGTCGACCAGCAAGTCTAAAGCTACCACAGATGCGGATGCTGAATTTCACGAGTCGCAGTGTGAGTTAGCAAGAACCAAGAAAAGGCTACTGGAAATTGAGAGCGAAGCAAAGAATCTGAAGGTTATGGAGTTGAGGTTTCAGAAGACGGCAGATAAAAAAGCACCGGTGAACCCAGCCAAGCCACTTGATCGGAAGAACAGTAAGGAATGCAAGCTGGGATCGGCGGACGGACATGGCACAAAGGTTGATTCCAAGGCGAGCTCCAGTCCAGACAGTGAACGTACGCAGAAAGGAAGTGTGTTGTCACAGATCAAGGTAAGAAAAAGCTGAAATTAAAGTTTAGGAATAAGAAAAGAGAAACTAGAAAAGGGTGGCTACGGTGAATTTTGTTATATAGGCGACTTTCTCTTAACGGATACCTCTATGAGGCAGGTACCTGGGTAAAACGGTGACACCTAGAGTTGGTCCCTGCTATTTTTTACTCCCTTTATTCTACTCCCTTTAAGAGAGACACCACTCTTAGTGCCGGCCCCAAAGATGTCCGTCTTAGTGAGACTTGACTGTATCCAAGAGTAGCCTGTTCCAGGCATTCAGATTTTTGGAACTGTGCAAGGAGATGTGAGAGCCGGGAAGACTCCCTCTTCCTCTTTATTTTTTCCGCTCTCTGACTTCTCGCCACAGTATTTGAGGATAAGAGGATATCCTTGATGTTGTTGTTTTAGAATTGGAGGATACTTATGTTGACACACCTACTTTAACTAATAAACTAAGCGAGGTGACAGGAAATGTAAAATAAGTTTGTAATTTTGTAATGTTGTATTTTAATAACTTCAGTCCATCTTCTTGTGTCATTTATGTAGATCTATCTTTCTTTTCCTTTCCTCTACTAAATTTCTTCCTAGTTATAAATTTCTTTATGTTTTCCCCTGCCCGCCTCGATTAGCCAAGCTATGTGCGAGCAGAGGATGTTTGTGTGTACGTGTATGTTTTCATTTCATTTCATTTCATTTGTGACTTTTATGAAGATTAATAAACTTCAAATAGTGCCTCACCCCTCAAACAGTAGTGCAAACAGTGCCTCACCTCTCCCCCCTACATCTTCCCCTCCCCTCCCTTCCCTTCCCTTTCCCTCCCCTCCCTTTTCCATTCCTATCATGTTGACGGCCTCTGAGCTTTTGACCATGGCTGTAATGTTAGAATGATACAAATAGAGTTGTTTATATTGCTGTTTTTGCAGCGCAAAATTTATGGTGTCGCTGTTTTTTCCTTCACAAAAATTCTCTCTTTTGACTTTTTAAACTCACATTTTTTTCAGGCTTTTGAACAGATGAAGAAAACAAGTGCAAAATAACCTCAAGACTGTTCCTCATCACGTATAAGCTGATGAACTGAAAAAAGGAAACGTTACTCGCAGAGAAATTCATTTTCTCTTTTTCTAGCAAAGGAAACACCTGGACAAGCCGAAAATAGCCAGCCACGCGCGTAAGACTTGGCGCGCGGGCGTATTGTATAAAGTATATCTCTTTACTCTCGAGAGACTCTTTTCCATTCTTTTTTGGTTGCGTGTTTCCCTTGCTCTTTTATCTCTAACCAATGATTAAGCCCTGTGTTCTGGGAAATCGCGAGAGTGGAACATCGCCTGCGAGTGGACCGCGAAAGATTTTGACCCTTCGTCTCGCGCGAATTTCGTGCGTGGAGTTGTTCCCTTCTTAGCAAGCAGGTAATACTCTTACGACAAAAAAATACAATTGCGTAGGCTTAGTACCCTCTTCTCTTCGTCAAACGTTTCCCAAAATTCGTTTTAGCTTCGCATCTCAAGATTTCATCCTTGGTTGACATTCCGTCGTTTGGTCTTCGGGTAGGTACTTTATGTGTAATGGACAAAATGTAGGCCAAGATTTGGTAAACTGCTTCCAGACTACTTAGATTCCTGGGTCATTTAGCAAAAAGTATCTTTCTTTCTGTGTTCATTAACTACAAAGAGGGAGTAGAAGAAAATGACACGAATTTCTTCGTTATGGAATTCCCAGGTTTTTTGGTATTTTTCAGGGTAAAGTGTCGACGTTCTTGGCATCGCTAAGTCTTTTTCTTAGGGAAAACTTGAATCGGGTTGAGAAATTAAATTTCAAGCAGAGCAGAGACGTTGTGTTTTATTTATAACGTTGCTTTTCAAAGACGAGATTTAATTTTTAGTGGCGTTGTTTAATTTTAAACATTCTTTTTCCTGTGTGTGTTCGAAGAAGGAAAAAGCTTTATAATGATGTTATGTAAAGGTCTTTTTTAACGTAATTGTTTCATATGCTCGTGTTTTTGCTGTTGTTAATATATAAACCAGTTTAGTTTACATAGATGCTAGTTACAAATAAGTACTTTTAGTTATCATTTCTTTAACAATTTTGTTTATGTACATACTAAGTTGTTTGCATGGCGAGACTAGACGAACCCCAAGTACATTTTTTTGTATATTTGAATTTTAGTTTTGTATGAGAAAGCTTACGCTGAGATTTACAAAAGTTTTAAGAACATACTAAGATTATACTCAGGCTGAGAGTCGTTTTCAAAACGTCTTAATTTTGCTTATTTTCCGTGAGTATAGCATAAATATAAAAGGTAAAATAAATGTAAAACTGAAAACGTGTAAAAGGACCAACTCAAATACTTAAGGACATTTTACAAGGTGGTTTTTTTATTACAACTTTAAGAACATGTTAACGTTTTCAGGGTCAAATCGCAAAGAAAAAAAAAAGAAGAAATAGATAAATAACTGGAAAAAGAATGCTCAGTCCCAGCCCCAAAATTAGACGTTCTTATATAAAAGAAAGAGTGTGAATTGTTTCCTTTCTATTGCTGTTATGTTTTTCAATTTTTTTTTCTTTGGGACACTAATACGAATGGCGAGTAGCATATACATGAAAAATGGTGGGACTCGGAGAATTTTAATCCGATTTTGAAAGCTCAGAACTGTTTGAGTTTAGTCTGCAATTTTCAGGCCGGGTTAGTGCGTTTTTGTTTTCTCGGAGTTCCCGAACTTTTTCCAGCGAGATTAGTGGTTTTTAAATCAGGGTCTTGACGTCTGTAATGATTCGTCACCCCTAATGCTGTCTCCAATGTTTTTTTTGTTCGTTTTACCTTTAAAACATGAAATATATAGTAGTATGTAAATACGTTATTATTATAAATTTAGGAGTGATTTAGCTGCTTCTTTAAAAAATATTTATTCTAGAAGGCCAAAAAACGACATATCCGGCAAGAGAGGCACAATATTTCTTTAAAATTTGATAACATTTAAGGTTATTGTCCTTTATGCGCTAAATTGTATTTTTATTTCCTTAAGGCGATTGACGTTCATGTAACTGTAAAAGCTTACAACAATTTATGTAGTGTATTTTCTTGTCCAAATGTAGAACAACAGAATTCACATTTTTGCGAGGAATTAACTGTTCATTTCACATGTTTCATTGAGCGTACTAACGAGTTTTTGTGTAAGACAATAATTTTGTGTTCTCGTTTTAGAGAGTACACTTTTTCGGAGAACAAAGATCGATCATTGTTGTTTTTAATTAACAATAAATGTAACTGAAAATGACTATATTCTGTGTATATTGAATGTTTTATTCATTCAAAATATTGCCCCATATTAGGAAATCTAAAGGCCTGTTTACATGTAGGTGGGGGACCCTGGGTAGGTGGATAGGGTAACCCACCTGTCCATATAATCTGTCATTTTAATTTGATCACGTGTACATGATAGGTGGGGTGACCGCCACATGTTACCTCACCTATCTGGGGTCCCCCACTTCCATGTAAACAGGCTCTTAAGACAGCCTTCGATTCCACGCCGTGGATTCGGGATTCTTTGTCGTCGGAACTTGGACGCCGAATTCCAATCGTTAGTAGGATTCCGGAATCCTTGAGCTCTGTTCCGGATTCCAAAGCCAAGGATCTCGCATTCCAGAAGCAAAAATTAACCGCATTCCGGAATCCCCATTCCCTTACATGGGGGGAAAAATATTTCTCCGTCTCTGATTGATGAGGCGGGGAAAGGTCGGAGGTGTACGTATCAAGATTCGAACCCGAGTCTTCCTGAGGCCTACAACCCTGGTAAAAACATCATGGGTCACTTTAGGAAATTATTAAGCGCCAAGACACCCTTTGCCAAATTAACTCATATCCTACCTCTTAGGCTTAAGCTTACGAATGTTGTTATAAGAGCCCATTTCTGCTGCCCCCGTTTCCCCCAAGCAGTGTTGATTGTGATGAAACAAAAGTTATATGCCTAACGTCAACACTGCACTGGGGGGGAGGGGGGTGGGAAGAAGGGAAAATACCCCATTTGCGCGAGCTATTGCGTTAGTGTCCCAAGAGTTTTGACCAGGGTTGTGAGTATGAATTTTGATAATTAGAAACTGTGCAACTATGTAGCATGACTCTTGTCGTCTCTCCAGTAGCTAGCTCGACTTAACATGTTTCTTGAACTATCTTATCATGAGAATAAGAACTCCATTTCTAAGTATTTTATGGCGTCTGGAACAAACAGCCTTTCCCTGACAGTGAACTTCCAGAAAACAGACTGAAGTTAACTACAAAAGGCTGCCTTTGGGCAGTTTTTACTACAAAATCAGTAAAGAACTGCGCTACGTGGTTGAAGGCATCGCGATTAATAACCAAGTGACTATCGTGAGATGAACGGTAAATAGTCTGATTAATCCCTAAGATACATTGCCATGGTAACTGCTAATGACAAAGTGACGCTTGTTTTTAGCCAAACATGTATTATATACATCCACCTCTACAAAAGTGCTGCTACAGCTTTGGTTTTCATTTTTTCTCTGCCCTTTTAAAGTTAAAACCATCAAAAAAAGTGAAAACGGACACGAGCCACCTTAATGATTTTCATTCTAAACGGGATAATTATAAAACATTATTTTTCAATCAAAAGAATAATTTTCCCAGATCTTTTAAGAAAATCCATGCCATGCAAATTCTTTAAGCGGGACATAAACACATTTTCAATTGCCAAGTATTTAAGGTTGTAATAATTTTATTTTGGCCTTGTCAGTCGTTTAGCCTTTTTACGGCTTAGATTTTTAGCCGTCAGCCTTTCAGTTTTTATTTGCGTAGTAGTTTAAAAATCTTTTTTAAGTTTGATTGTAATTAATGATAGTAATTTTCAATATTACTGATACGATCTAATTGACGACCTCTTGGCATGAAAAGCACTTCGTGTGACGGGAGCTTATTTTTTTTTCTATTTTTATTATTATTTTTATTATTATCATTATCATTATCATTATTATTGTTATTGTTGTTGTTGCTGTTTTACACACATTTGCCGCTTGAAAATATCGCACACATGACAAAGTCGTTGACCCGGAAAATAGGGACCTTATGATCCGACAACGCCGACGTTCATGAAAACGTCGCTGAAAAATAGACTTCGCATCTTTTTAAACTTTTTCGCGATTATCCCAATTCGCCCCGTTACTTTAAAGAAGAGAATTTTGGTTGGAGCTGAAGAGAAGGGACCTCGCTAGAGTTCAAACAGAGATGGCAAAACATATCGCCTTGCCGTTCCCGTTCTCAAATAAACCTAAAATTCGGTCATTTCGCGTCGTAGTTGTGCAGGGACAGCAAAGAAATGTACAAAAACGCGTGATGCACGTGCAGAGTTGTTGTTTTTCTCATTAAACCTCTTGCTATTTTGACGTTCTCCTTGCCGTCGACGTAGTAGTTTCGTTACGAAAGGTCCCTAGTTACATTTACACCATCCTCGGAGACCCAAGGGCAGTCAGTCGGGTCGGGAGAAAAGGCGGGACGAAAGTTTTCAAATACGGCCAAGACTTTCGTCCTGCCTTTTCTCCCGACCCGACTGACTGCCCTTGGGGTCTCCGAGGATGCATTTTCACCAAATCAACGACAGACAATCAGCTCCTGCGATGTATTAATGACCAAACGAAACGCTAGATTTGAATAGATTGTAGCGACACACTGACGACACAAAATTTAGCAGGTCCCTGAAGCTTCCCTCCAGGACATTAAATTTCTACACAATGTTATTATTATCAGTAACTTCGCAAGGACGATCGCAAGGACTTTAATCACCAGGCTGTACACCAAAAATCAAATGTGAAACTTTGTATGTCGAATTAAAAATCAAATTGCTGTCCAAGGAAGCGCAGCGAAGTGTCGCCACAGGCTCTTAACAATAATCCATGAGCCTTTTTTACGAGCAAGGCTTGGGCGGTATTTAACTGAATTGATCACGCAAAGTTTGCACCCACTATTATGGCAGTTTTTCCGCTTTTACAGTTGACTTCTCATGGCTATTGTAGACCAAAGTCTACATCCTATAAAAGATAGCGTGTGTCCCGAACATTATGAGGCGTCGTTAAAAGAACTTTTCAGTTCGGGTAACGAAGCAAAGCATGGAGAAGCCGTGGGCGAAAGGAAAACAAATTAAAGAGCTGCAAAAACGCAGTTATGGCGTATTTGAAATGGTTGTTTAATTTGAACTTAATCCGCTGTTCACGTGAACGCAAAATGTAATCATACCGTGATCACGCCGATCTATATGACTTTGAATACAGTCAAATTATTTTGAAGGAATTGTTTGCGTCTCAATTGATGTTCTAGTCACCCGGGCCAGATCGTTGCACGTACTGCCTCACAGCCGTGCAGCGATATATTGCAAGCCCAAAGCCAAAAAACAATCTACGCTTAGTGATCTTGGAAAATTGAACCACCAACGCATGACACACCATTGTTACTGATTATTAAAATGAGGACAATTTTCCGCTTTGCATGCAGATTTTTTGATTGCTCCGCGGCAACAAACAAAAAACTCATAAAAACAAATGTAGTCGTCAAGAGAATCCCTTACGTTTTTATCCTCAACTATTCGGGGAACCAAAGTAACATTAAAGTGACGGGTTCTTTTGATAGTTTCTAAACTGCGTTTTTACTTGTTCCTTCCCTCTCTTGATGCTGTTTGCCCATTTGTTTAGACGCTGTATCATGTCAGTGTACTGTGAGGTTAATGGCTCATTACATCTCCACTCTAAGTGATGAACTTCTTTATTCTCATCACTTGAAAGCTAGTCAGGGTATCTGTTAGTGCCGGGAGAAATTACATGTTAATCAGTGTTCTTTTGTGTGTTGTAAATGGGGTTAAATAGCGTTGTAACCTTAGCTGGGCGTTCACAATAGTGTTCACTCTTTCTTGGTCCTGCGAGATAGACAACTGTGCGCTGTTGACTTCGCTGGATCGCAATGGTGTTGAAGATTTTAGCTGTGATTTTAATTTTCTGCGCTTTAACCAGCGCTAAACCTAAATTGACAAGCTTCAGAACCGGGAATCAAGATCCTGTTGAGGAAATTGAAGGCTTATTGGAAGGTATTTAATGATAACCATATATCACTTGTTTGCTCTTAAAATTGGTTTACCACAATACTTAAAACATAAAATCGAGCATAAGATATGTTCAATGGAATCGATTCTTTTTGAGAAGATTAAATAAGTAAGTCAACGCAAGGTTTTTGGCACGTCAGTAATTTGGTTTTAGTTCATTCGTATCATTTTACGCTTGTTTTATAATTTGCTACAAGGAAAAAAAGCATGAAGGCTTAAAGACAGATATTAGTAGCTGAAAAATTCTCAGGCTGAAAATAACTAAAAGATGAGCTGAATATACGAGAAAATGACCCTTTCTACCCGTTCGAGTTTTAATTTTATGCTCCAAACCGAAATCGATTATAGGGCAGCAATTGCAAAATCATTGTTATCGCGTCACGACTCGCATACTACAAATTTGCTTATTTTGAAAACAGAAAGTTGTTTTCCTGTTGATACACTGAGTTAGCCTTGAAAGTTGCAATCACTTCCTCATACAACTATTTAGTACTTGCTTCGAATCTCATTACATCGTGAGTAGCAATCAATGGAATATATACCGCGGTGATAAACAAAACCAAGTTAACTTGAATCAATTAAGAAAACGGTCCAAGCAAATGATTCACAAAAAGGAATTTAGACTGAGCTTTTATTAAAATGAAAAATTTTTGGTCCGTTTTGTGTTCTCTACTGAATTCTGGGGGTTTTAGTCCCCTCTTGAACTCGCTTGAACCCAAAGGGTAAAATTGATTGCTGATTCGTCTTTCACTATTAAATAACAACCAAAAAACTGTATTAAATAACCCAATAAAGTGTAATTGATAACAAGATCAGTATAGTTTATAATAAGTTTCCTCACGTTCGCTGCCTTATCTAACTGAGCAGCTTTGAACAAAAACGCAAAAAGGCAAATTCGTTTATCAACAAGAAAATTTTCCGCTTTCCACACTGGAACTAACATACGTTCTTTCTGAAAATGGTTTCATTGTTTGGCTGGTTCCACGAGTGTGCAAGACGAAGCGAGTCCTGTCTTCTACCCGACCGTGCAAAGGTGGGCCTGTCTTGCCCACTTTAATTTGTCTCTTAAGGAGAGATTTTGGTTTGGCTATACGATAAATCCTTTATCGGCCAAGCTTGTTCGGTCAGGATGGCTGAATATTGGCCTCGTTCGTTTTTATATGCTTCACTTGAGTTCATACCAATATTGGCCAATATCTAGGGATATTGACCAAACACGTGGTCAAGTGGGCGTAGTTCTCATCATCATCAGCCATGCATAAAACAGCGTAACTGACAAAGGACAAGCCTTTGAAAACCGGGTTAGCAAAAAAATCAACTCATTCTACTACTTGGCAATTTAAGACCATAAGACATCATTCAAAGGCCGATTAAAAGCCTTTATTTGACGCCGGGCTGTAAGTTAGTGGTTACTAGAAGTATTTCAACGGCTCCAAAATAGAAATTCGCGAAATTCTGTCTACAGCCACTTCTACACAAATCCCTAACCACAAAACGAACAAAAAAAGACATAAGCAAATAACTCAGTGAAGAAGCTATTAGACAGGGGAATTGAGAAATTACAAAATGTTTGCTAACCCGGTTTTCATAACTCCAGGTAGATATACGTTTGTCGTTTCCTGAGGGCAGAGGCCTCTTACCAGGAAAAAAAGGCCTCCGCTATCGGTTTAAGTCTAACCTGAGGTCAGGCCCAACTTTAGCAGCTTCCATACATTCTCTTTAGCCTCCCACGCAGACGTTTTTAGGGGTTCGTCACGCGTTAGAGGCGTAGGAACGCGTGACGAACCTCTAAGAACGTTTGCGTCAGGGAGGCTACTAACATTCTCTCTTACTTGGTCGCGTTTTCGTTTCGCCTTTCCCGTCAGAATTTTATTTACCAAGCGAAACGAAAATAGAGCCTGATCTCAAGTTAGCGTAGTGTAAGTTAGATAATCATTTAATGCGTTCGACGAAGTTAGTCAGTTAATCTCAGCATTCATGTGGCTTTAGAGGTAGTGGAATTGGGGGAGGGGAGGGGAGGGGAGGGAGAGCAGTGAACGTTGAAGTTCAGTCATAGCAAAGACGAGAAATGTACTTTTTATTCACAGACGAAACAAAAATCACTGAGCCCCTCGGGTCGGATGCTACAGATGAATTGGAGGAAGTTGTCGATAACACTGCGACCTTTGGTGATGGGCTGAATGACCACAGTGAGGGAGGAGAGGGAGAGGAAGGATCTGGCGTGAATCCAGCCGGCACCGGCGGACAACTTCCCCACCCCCTGGTAAATTGGATCTGGAAATGTGGTCATCTTTGTCATCGTTACTATAAAAATCTCCCATTTTATCAGTGCGTTCGTGGTTGTGTACATCTACACATCTATTGCCACGCCCATCCATCGAAGTGCTCTAAGAAAACATTAGCGGACGAGGAGCAAGAAGGCATTCCTTTTATTGAAAAGGAGTCCGCTGAGGCTTGATAATATGCATGGTAAGATGCGTAGTTTCGCCACATCTCATACTGTTTCCGAAGTCCCAACGCTGCCCGGCCTATAAAGAACATTCCTTTTTAGTATTTTGCATAAAATCACCCTGCTAAGCGGAGCCTTCCTTTCGCTTTCTCGATTTTTGGCGTACTCGAGAAAGACTCTGCAGGAATCAAGTAAGATCTTTGTTGAGCATGCGCTGCATGTTGCTAGGATATTGTTTCGAACCCAGGCCTTATAGGCGTGCGCTCGGTGTAGCAGTTTCGGCTATGATCATCGGTTTATCAATGAACGGATGCCTGTATTCGAAAAAAACCAGATTGACGAGAGAAAACACGATTCACTGGTCCAGAAGTTCGGGCTGTGGTGGCTCAAAAGCTTCACACGATTCAGGAAGAACCTTCTTTTCTCCTACTTATTCAAAAACTCTGCTCGCGGGGTAGCCTCATACCCAGGCCAGTTCGCGCTATTTGAGTTACCAAAGGAGGCTTGGAACCAAGTGCGATAGCGAATTTTCCCAACAAGCTTGACAGGTGACGTCACATCCAAAATCGCTGAGGACGACTGGGAACGAGGCTGCTCGCGTGGTGGTATAAATTAAAAGCTACCGGAAATATGTTAACCGATGTTAACCATAAAATAACATTTCGCATCCCCCAAGTACAGATTGTCAGGCAAAGTTTACTTCCTTTTTCGTTGTTCTACATGCATACTCTGGGACTGTTAGAAATAATTTTTACAATGAAGTCAAGACTCTGATTCCCGAATATTACCCAGTTACCTGCAATCAAACGTTTCGTTCAATGAACTGATGAACTCATCTAATTACTTATCCCTATACAATTCATGAAATATATTTCAGCTAGCTTTGTCATTGATCTTCGCGACAAATTATTTACCATAGTAACTCAGTTGTCCTTTGGTGTAATTTTAGATCTTCTTCTTATAGCTCCAGGGGGAGGGGACGAAAAAAATTTTTCGCGCTTCCTCCCAAACCACTCCTGCTCCCTAAGTAGTTTGAACACTCATCCAAGATGGCCGCCCGCAACGCAAAGCGTTCGATCTCGACGATCTTACGGGAAAATAGGGGACTGTGAACAGTCTAAACGCCTTCTTTTAACGCAAGGCTACTAAGGAGCGCGAGTAGCAACATTATAAGCACTCATTTTTTTCTGACTGCCATTTTATCTGTTTTTCCCTTGCAGACTGGTTAATGTCAAGACTTTACAGCGATATCAATGCGTTGTCAAAAATCATCAATT
>BOPM01001367.1:53151-65056 GCA_022179025.1 Porites australiensis
ATTTCATCGCTTGCTTGTCAGGTTGAGTTTTAGCAATTATGTTCATCATACTGAATTCAAATTCAAATCGTAACCCTCTCATTGCGTTATTCTAAGCGCGCAAAGTTTACACATTGTCGCGCGCGCAAACAGTTTCAAATTTAATATTTTCGTACATGACTGTAAACCCAGTGGGTAATGAAGACCCAAATCACAAAGAACTTTTGATTGTGGGACTCATCCCTCGTAGTCCTTTATCCCACAACTATTAACTGACATTATTATAGAAGGTTCTGTAATTTGCAAAATGTCTATGTCCGTTCAACGTTTCTCAGGTGATATTTTACTGCCCAGCATCCGCCCACAGCACTATACTCATTTGTAACCTCTAGTTTTTAAGTTCTTTTTTTGTTTGCTTTAATGACAGACTCGACTTCCAATATATTATACACACACGCCAGCTGGAACGTCAGTCAGGAACATGGTTCATTTTGCACAGGTAAGTTCACTGATTTGAGCTTAACCCTTTGAGTCCCAATAGTGACCAACAACAATTTTCTCCTAACAACATCCATACACTGTCAAGAGACAAACTTATGAGAATTAATAAAATGATCATCATAGAGAAAATTCCATGATCTTTTATCAAATTCTCTTAACAAATTCTTAAAGGAGATGTATGGAGATCAGTTTGGAGAATTTGTATGTGGATATTGGGGCTTAAAGGGTTAATGCCTGCCGATCTATCAGCGCCGAGTATCCTAACATGCAGTTAGGCACGGTTTCTTTTGGCATTTTAATCACTTCTTTTTCTGTAATTAGATGTACAAATCCAAGAAATTCCAGATGTATGATTACGGAAATTCAAAGGAAAACAAGAAGCACTATGGACAGGTATGCTTTATAAAGAGAGAGAGGAATAAACCGAAAAGCTCGGTTTCTTCTTGATGAGGTATTAAAAAAGACGTTACTGAGAGCCCATAAAGGTGGAGTAGATCCGAAACACAACGGGTGCTAAAGATTGGTTTACAAGGACTTGGACCTATATTAATCGGTGTAGGAACCTTTAAAATATATAGCAAGTTTAGCACAATCACCAGATTGGTAATAGGAGATTAATTAGGACTGCTGTGAACCTTGGTGTCGCGAGGTAATGACGAACTTCTCTTATTCATGTGCGGCATTTGTCGTACCGGTAACACATTTTTGTTGCACGTTTGAGTCAAGTTCATCGCCCTTTTACGTGAATTTTCGAAACTAAAAGTAACCACTCTCCACAGTGAGAGCAGTATTGAATAGAGTAGACTTTACATTCGGACAAAGTTGTCTTACACTCGCGTTACCTTGCGCGGACAGTTTAAAACCTTTTCCGACATTTTAGTTTTAAAATGACCAGAAAGTGCCAGGAAGCCTGCGGCTCGGCTTGCTTCAAACAGAGTTCTTTCTGGGGAAAATTTCCATTGGCGAATGGGTCAAACTGTTCGTCGGGGGCCTTGCTTGTACCTGATAAATTACCAAGAGAATCAGAGACATCAAGAGCATTGCCTCTTTCTAACTTCTTGCATACCACTTCTTTCTAGCCCACTCCACCTCGATACAATGCCTCAGACATGACAGTCCCCGTGGCTCTATACTGGGCACAGAATGACTGGCTTGCTGACCCAACAGATGTGAAAGCACTTCTTCCACTGTTACCAAATAAACTTTACAACAACTACATCAAAAATTGGGACCATTTGGACTTCATCTGGGGAATGGACGCTGCTAAAATAGTATATGATGATATAATTAGAAATATTAGGTCGGATTAAATGGATGTGTTTAATCCCGAATTTGAGCCTTAATATATTGAAGAAAACTCGCAAACGCTAAGTGTTGGCTGTATATTTTTAATAAAATAAGAATCAATTCATTATTTCAAAATAATAAGAAGTTATTTTAAAATTAAGATGCCGTGAAATGTGTCCGCTAAGCACAGTCACAGGAACCTAGTTAGTGATAGAAGCATCATTCTGCTTGATACGTTTTTCACATGATATACAGTTAATTCCCTTTGTTGCGGACACTGTAGGGACCTCAAGGTAGAGTCCTCATTAGCGAGAGTCCGTAATAGCGGGAGTAAATTTTAGTCAAACGTCTGTAATATGTTTTCGCCGGGGATTTAGCTGCTGTCCGTTTTATTAAAGTCTCCTTTATAGTGGGGTGTGCGCAACGCGAGAGTTGACTGTAGTAAGAAAAGTTTGGGTAACATTGTGTCCACTTCGGTAAAACAATAATAAATCGCAGCCCGTTGATAGTTAAGAGATTCTTGGATCAACCAAAATAAATTTAGTAACACACAATCACAATTGCCCTTTTTTAATAAAGAACCTCAAGGTCGATTCCGAGGACCTCTGCGTCCGTAATAGCGTGACGAACCCCTAAGAACGTCTGCGTGGAAGGCTACGAAACTACATGGGAAGGGTTACTGTGGAGCAGACCCGGTTGACCTTGGCCTCCTTCGCCGCCGTTTTTAGGCTCGTCACGCAAGGAGTGTTTCGTGACGAGCCTAAAAACGGCTGCGAAGGAGACTAGATTGACTCAGGTTGACCCCAGTATGACACAATCTCCCTCACAAGGTGGTCACGAGTTGTCACGTAACAGCAAAGTTTCTACCACGTGACGTGTTTATTTATTACTTTAATTACAGGTAATTTGCATCGTCACAATTGAAGCTGCGTTTGTGGCAACAGCGTCTTGATCTTGGCTGGTTCATTTTTGCCCAAAGTAGCGTGAAAATGTCAATTGTTTCGTTTCTAGTGCTTTACTCAACAGTTTTGGTGACAGCCGCTGTTGCTGCAAAGCTATCGAAGCTTCATTATTTACCCGAGACGGACATGAATGTGGTAAGTACATAATGGTTTCAGTCCAGTCATGGTTGCATGCTTATAAACAAAACTGAGCAGGCTTTTCTTTAATAACCGATAAGCGCGTCGCAAATCTATAATACCCTCATTTATGAGTATACTTAATAAACTAAAACACCCTTTGATAAATGATAATTGTGGTTTCTATTCATGAACAATAGTCAAACGACTGAAATGCATGATGAATACATATTTCATATGACTGTAACCTAATGTTAAACGGTCAAGTTTCGCTCTACGCTATCTTGAATCTTCTCACTCTTTCTTTTGGCAATTATTTAAAATGCTTTGTTGTGGAAAATGTTCCAAATATGCGATGAAGATTCGGCATTTTTGCGTTTTGGAGGAAAACAAAATTGCTGAATGAAAGTAATTTGCCTTCAAACAAGTCAAACAAATAAGTGTTTATGTCAGCACCTAAGCATGAACAATTATGACGCTTACAGCAATGTAACGAACACTGAGGCTCTAAAGGTTAAAACGGCGGAGAAAAGTTGGCTCTGTCCTTTGTATTCCTCTGAACAAATAATAACCTTTGCGCTTTGATAAAAGGCGAAGCTAAAACGTCCATGACGTAATGTCTACAAGTAACACCAGTGGGGGTGACCCGAAAACACTGACCCCGGGTCCATGGACCCCCCTACGGACCGGGTCCATGGACTACCTTGCGGACCGGTCAGCGGACCCCCTCTACGGACCCCCTTTAAAACGCATTAAAAAATAAAAATAAACATTTGACTTTTAAACATATTAAACTGACCGTGTGCATGTCGTGTCGGCGAAAATTCGAACGCTGACTTAGACTTCCGCAGAATTAATACAGATCTGTAATATTTTGTAAATATTGCGAGGATCGGTCGAACTTCGTTCGTGTTGTTTGTGTCATTTGTGCCTCCGCCATTTTGCTCGGCCTAGTCTCCCACGTTCGCAATCACGAACTCGACCCAGGCTTCACGAAAAACCACGCGACTTCTCTCCTGCGCCATGGCTGCACGGTAAGATTCTTGAATATTAATCACCTTTATCCTTTTGTTTTTTGGGGCCATCTGCATTTATTTACACCTAGAACCGATTGCAAACATATATTTATTCCTTTTAGGAGAAAGGCGGATGTTTTTGAAATATCAAGTGATGAGGTGAGTTGATTTTAAACGATGCACTGGTTAGCCACAAATATCCGATTTTAAAATCAGTAAATAATACTTTTCGAATACTCCCCCCCCCCGGGTCCTGACCCTTCATAAAATACCTCCCTAATGCAGGACAAGCCCTGCCTCAAAGGCTAATATCTAGCACTGCACTGAATGTTAGTACAAGGCAGTTCCTCTTATATGCCACTCATGGAGGTGTGCCCCTGGTTTTTTCTCGCATGGTTTCTTGTTCATAATGTAATGTTGTTCAAAGTAATCGAATAGCTTAAACAAATTTGCTCATAACAAAACAGACCATAATCTTTATAATCCATAATCCAGTTCAAGGGTTTTCATTTAGCATAATGATAGAAAGGCTATGGCTGACCGGTCCGCAAGGTAGTCCATGGACCCGGTCCGTAGGGGGGTCCATGGACCCGGGGTCAGTGTTTTCGGGTCACCCCACCAGTGGTATCCCTGAACTTATGCATACTGGCAGGCTGCACTGTTGCTGAACTAACTTGATTTTTGTTATGAAGATTTGAAACTGATTTAAATTTTTTTCACCAATTTGATTTCTGAATTAGTTACAACCTGTAAAATATAACAACTTACTAATTGTAACTCGCTCATAGCATTTCGTTAAAGGTCGCAAAGGAAAGCAGACTGCCAGCAGTCGTTTTATTTCCTCAATTGAGGCGTGCCAGCTGACTGATGATTAGGGAGTTAAATCTCGTGGTTTTGCTCTCGTTTCTTTGTTCTGCCCTCGGATTTTTCGCGTTTATAAAGAAACTAGTCAAAGGGAGCGACTGGTGAAAGTCCTTACTCCAAAAGTGGCTCTTTCAGAATGGGCTTTTCAGGCAGTCACGCGAAGAAAGCGTCGGTTGAGTTATTATAGGGACTTCAAGATCCGACAACGCGATGGCAACGAGAACGTAAAAGAAATAGGTTTAGAGGGCAAAACAACAACTTTACACGTGCACCATACCTTTCTGTAAATTTCTGTGCCGTTTTTGCATGACGACGACGTGAAATTGCTTATCATTATTACATTTTATGGAGGACGTAAACCAGCGACGACGAAATTTTATTTCTCTTCCTCAACTTGGATAGGGATCCTAGCAATTCAACTCCAGGGGTGTTCGCCTACTTAAAAGTAAATGGGTAGGAATAATCGCGATAAAGACTGGAAGGAAGTAAATTCACCTTTTATGCGACGTTTTCACTGTCATCGCGTCGTCGGATCGTAAATCCCTTATTTTAGACAAAGTCACGCAAGCCCGAGAGTTTCCGGCAGAATCTATAGATTATTTTTAATGTTGCGACAACATTTGGCTCCAAAATCGACAACAACAACGACAACAAAACAAACAAACAAACAAAGGTTATTTAGAAAATGTGACGCTCTGCATTTCCAAGAACTGTTAAGACTTTTGTCCTTTAAGTGACTGTGTCGAAGTGGAATTTGGATATGTTGGTTTTTGAGGAGAGGGGGTCAGTCCAGAACAAAGCCTCTTGGAGAAGAAAACTCAGGCAGCACTGTTTTGAACGGCTTGGAAAGTAAAATTTCATCAGTTTTTTTTTAAATCAAAGGAATTGGCATGAATTTTATTCTGACATGCCAAATTAGCTTAAAAACCGGTCCAGGAGTCATAGTAATAGGCTAGGAGAAGTTTCATAGGCTCAGGCATGAAAAAATACTCAATATCTTCATTACTAATAAAACCTCTTGGAGAAGAGAACACAGGCAGCATTTCTTTGGTAAGAATACGATTGCTCTTATCAGTGCGCCACCTCTTCTCCCCACAGATTCCACATGGAACCTGTCTGAGATTCTCTCAGTCGACTAACAAATGCTAAAACCCTTGTCCTGTTCAGAGACCTCTAAAGTCAGATTGAGTGTGAGTAATTGTGTAAACCAAGCTCGTGTCGCTTGACCCCCATTTACATAAGGCGAGTTTGTTTCGAATTTTTACTTGTCTCATAATTATGAAATCCCATAAATCGTTACCTACGCTGTGCAAAATTTCTAGATATATTAATTTTCCGTGATAGTTAAAAGGCCCGCAGAGTTTAGAGAAGAAATACTGACATCGCGATCAATTCTTTCCTCTTTTAATATGTTGCAGACCCAAATCATCCGTTACAATGGGTATCCTGCCGAGGAGTACAGCGTTGTTACAGATGATGGTTACATTATTTACATACAAAGGATACCATCAGGAAGAAATCAAGATCCCAGCACCGGTCCAAAGCCAGTGATATTCGTCCAGCACGGTCTCCTTTGCTCCTCGTCCAATTGGGTCATTAATTTACCGAATGAGAGTTTTGCTTTCGTCCTGGCTGACGCAGGATTCGACGTTTGGTTGGGGAATGTAAGAGGAAATACGTACGGTCTTCGCCATGTAAAGTACCCGGTGCATTCTGGTGAGTTTTGGAATTTTAGGTCAGACAGTTGCCCTCTTTTTAACATATGTCGCTTAAGCTAGGGCTAAACGGGCTACAAAAGCGTGCCAATTGTTTCGAAGCATTGGTGCAAAACGGGCGAAAGTGATGTTGCGCGTTTTATCGTCCACGTTCAAACCGGTCGTGCAAGTTGCAACAAATCTGGTTGCTGCAAGTTGCGTGAATAACTGACTTCTGATTGGATGAAATAAGGCGGGAGTCACGCCATACACGGGAGTTGCAAAACAAGTTTGCCATGGGCCGTTAAAACGCGCATCATGTACAAATTTTGTTGCAAAAAGTAGAGCTACTCTTCTTTCTGCAACAACTTTTCAAGACCTGCAACAACCTGATTTGTTGCAGGACAGGTTAAGGTCGTGGGTGGTAAAACGCTCAACATCGCTATTGAACTCGTTTAGTAGCCTGCGTAGCATGGCGGTTTTGGTTGGGCGCGTTAAGTAATAAAGGCGGGCGAGGGCAAAGAAACCGCGAGGAGATTGGGGCGGGTGAGGGTTAGGGTTAGGCTCAACAAAACCGCCATGCTATGCAGGCTACTCGTTTAGCAGCAGTGTTGCAAGATAAGTTGTACATTTTTTGTTGTTACCCTACGTTTAGTTATAGCTGGCTTGTGAGGCGGGCTAAGAGGAACTGTGATGCAACTGTGATGCAAGGCCGCGAGGAAGCTCTTCGTTTGGGGGTTTTTTCAAGTTCTATGGCGGCTTACTACAAATACGACTCGTCGTGAATAGCTTGCTCTCAGGCTACTGGTTTGTTGGTCGTTGAGTCACAGTAGATCGAGAGTACGCGTGGGGGGCGAACGGCGAAGGCGCGAGGAACGATGGCGGAAGCTTTTTCCACTCTCCGCCCCAATCTCTCCTCCTTTTTACCATTAATTTGCATAATTTTACTTTTACACTCGCCGCGCGTGGCTCTGAGGAAAAAAGGACGACCGCTTGCGGTCTATAGGTATTAGGGACCTTACGACACTACGACGGCGACAGCAAGGAGAACGTCAAAAAAACAATAGGTTTAATGAGCAAAACAACAACTCTGCACGTGCATCACGCTTTTTTGTACATTTCTTTGCTGTGCCTGCACAACAACGACGTGAAATGACCACACTTTAAGTTTACTTGAGTACGGGAATGACAAGGCGATAAATTCTACCATCTCTGTCTGTACTCGGGCGCGGCCCCCTCTCTTCAGCTCCAACCAAAATTCCCTTATTTTAAGTAACAGTGCGAATTGGGATAATCGCGAAAACGTCTAAAAGGATGCGAAGTCCATTTTTCAACGACGTTTTCATGGACGTCGCCGTTGTCGGATCGTAAGGTCCCTATTGTAACGACGAGCCCCCGGTAAATGGCTATACATATACTGCTATTTACTACTCAACTTCGAGAAGGGCCATCTCCCTAAGTTCTTTTCAGGAAAACGTCGAGCAGGCGTATTCATCACTCAACGAAATGTTCCAACCGTTAAGCGGCCCACGTTACACAGACTTGGTAATAAATGGATAAAAGTACAAGAGAAATTGCAGTTATAAAATGTTTGTTAATCTTGTAGCTGGGATGAGATGGCAAGCCAAGACCTTCCCGCCATGTTGAACTTTGTTACAAACAAAACATCACAGTCCTCGATATATTACGCTGCCCATTCACAAGGAACCTTGATGGCTTTTGCCGAGTTTTCCAGGAATAAAGAATTAGCGAAAAAAGTGAAGAAGTTCTTTGCTATGGGACCCGTGGCCACTGTGGGCCATATGGAGAGTCCTATTAAATATCTTGCTGATGCGATAGACGAAATAGAGGTATGATGTTAGATGAACACCGTAGGCATGTAACCCTGAAGTGTAGACCTCTGTTCCAATGCAGGGGTTTTCGTGAGAAGCAATCTAAATTTACCTCCTAATTTTGCGGGAAAAAAACTGATACACAAGCAACAGGTTTAGATTAACTTTGCAAGTGCATCATACTCCTTTGTACATTTCTTTGCCTTCGGTGAACCACTAGAAACGGAAATTTCTCTTCAGGTTTTTATGGAGGACTCGGACCCTCTTGTACCTTCCTTTAAAATTCAACTCCACGAAAATCCGCCAACATTTGACAAATTGAAGAGATGGAATAAGAGCCTTAAAGCCATAACCCGTAAGTTATCTTTCTCAATTTGGATATGGTTCTCAAGCCCCGTGCAAACGGACGCAACAGTGTTGGCTAAGAACTCCCACTTTGACTCTGAAGATGACTACCGCACAGGTTGTCGAAACGTCAGTCACTGTCAACAACAACAGTCCTATTCAGGACTACGTTCACCCGGACGATCAAACTCAACCTACTTTTGAAACTTCCAACATTGTTAGGTTTTATATGTTGCGTCCATTTGCACACCCTGTTGCATGTTGTTGGATGTTGTTGGAAGTTGTTGCGCAAAGTTTGAAACCGGTCAAACTTTTAGCTCCGCTCCCTGCAAACGGACGCAACAACTCCCAGCATTGCGATGTCCGTTTGCACGTAGCTTTATGAGTTCAGCTCCAGGCCCCAGTTGTTCAAAAGGTGGATAGCGCTATCCACTGGATAAATCTCTGTCCAGTGGATAGCGTAATTGGTTTTCTAATACGTATCCACTAGATTGTGATTTATCCGATGGATACCGCTATCCAACTTTTAAACAACCCAGGCCAGGAGCGTTCGAGTGAGTGAGAGCCTCTGTATGGATACCTGCGGTCGACGATTTCGTCGCGCCTTTTTCGTCAAGTCGTCGGTTTTCTCATCAGGCGAACTGATCGTCGCATCACAAGAATTGCTTTGCATGGTAACGCTACTAGCGAGCACAGCGCAACCACAAAGATGAAGGAAACGAGAAAAGAAGCAAAACAAAAACCGCACGTACAGCACACTTTTTTCAGTAGTAGGTTTCTTTGCCGTCATTGATTAACAATTAACGTTGTCAAACTTGATTAAAATCAATGGCGATCGTCGCAACTTCGATTTCGTGGGAAATACCCATATAGAGGCTCACCTGAGTTGGAATAATCGCGATGAAGATTGAAGAACGCGAATTCACTTTTTAAGCTTCGTTTTTGCTGTCATTGCCTTCCTCGGATCTTAAGATCCCTATTAATTTTTTTAAGGCGCGTGCCTTTAAAACATGAAAAATCTTCCTACTCATATTCTTTCTTTTTTATGCAGATTTTGTTTTATCTTTTTGGCGTTCGTGATTTTTTACCATCTGATGCCATTATTCATTGGTTGGCTAAGCATGTTTGCTCAGACAAAGACTTGGAAACGTTCTGCTCAGACATAATTTTTATCATCTGTGGCTTTGATAAGAAGCAGCTGAATGAGGTAAATAATACTGAGTCAATAAAAAGATAAATCTCATCCGATTGAAGAAATATAATAAAACTATTCCAATTAACGCTAGGCTGATTTCGTAAGCTATAAAGTTGTACGAAAAAGAGGTCACGCTGGTCACCAATGATGGCATTTCATCGCTTGCTTGTCAGGTTGAGTTTTAGCAATTATGTTCATCATACTGAATTCAAATTCAAATCGTAACCCTCTCATTGCGTTATTCTAAGCGCGCAAAGTTTACACATTGTCGCGCGCGCAAACAGTTTCAAATTTAATATTTTCGTACATGACTGTATACCCAGTGGGTAATCAAGACCCAAATCACAAAGAACTTTTGATTGTGGGACTCATCCCTCGTAGTCCTTTATCCCACAACTATTAACTGACATTATTATAGAAGGTTCTGTAATTTGCAAAATGTCTATGTCCGTTCAACGTTTCTCAGGTGATATTTTACTGCCCAGCATCCGCCCACAGCACTATACTCATTTGTAACCTCTAGTTTTTAAGTTTTTTTTTTGTTTGCTTTAATGACAGACTCGACTTCCAATATATTATACACACACGCCAGCTGGAACGTCAGTCAGGAACATGGTTCATTTTGCACAGGTAAGTTCACTGATTTGAGCTTAACCCTTTGAGTGCCAATAGTGACCAACAACAATTTTCTCCTAACAACATCCATACACTGTCAAGAGATAAACTTATGAGAATTAATAAAATGATCATCATAGAGAAAATTCCATGATCTTTTATCAAATTCTCTTAACTAATTCTTAAAGGAGATGTATGGAGATCAGTTTGGAGAATTTGTATGTGGATAATTATACTGGGCACAGAATGACTGGCTTGCTGACCCCACAGATGTGAAAGCACTTCTTCCACTGTTACCAAATAAACTTTACAACAAGTCCATCGAAAATTGGGACCATTTGGACTTCATCTGGGGAATGGACGCTGCTAAAATAGTATATGATCATATAATTAGAAATATTGAGTGAGATTAAATGGATGTGTTTAATCCCGGATTTGAGCCTTAATATATTCAAGAAAACTCGCAAACGCTAAGTGTTCTCTGTATATTTTTGATAAAATAAGAATCAATTCATTATTTCAAGATAATAAGAAGTTATTTTAAAAGTAAGATGCGGTGAAATGTGTCCGTTAAGCACAGTCAAAGGAACCTAGTTAGTGATAGAAGCATCATTCTGCTTAATACGTTTTTCACATGATATACAGTTAATCCCCTTTGTTGCGGACACTGTAGGGACCTCAAGTTAGAGTCCTCATAAGCGAGAGTCCGTAATAGCGAGAGTAAATTTTAGTCAAACGTCTGTAATATGTTTTTGCCAGGAATTTAGCTGCTGTCCGTTTTATTGAGGTGTTCTTTATAGCGGGGTGTCCGCAATGCGAGCGTTGACTGTAGTAAGAAAAGTCTGGGTAACATTGTGTCCGCTTCAGTAAAACAATAATTGGATTCGGCTTTAAAATGAAGTTCGTCTAATTAGCCATATTGAGGTGTAGTTTCGAATTGCACTATGGGACTCTTTTTGAGGGACGCTATCGATTCAAGGTTGCACAGGAAACTGGGTGAAAATTCATCCCCCACAGCAACACCAGCGTAGTCCCAAGAGCAGCCCAAAAAGAGCCCAATCATGTTTCACGCAAATACATGTTTGATCTTCATTTTTTACAAAAGGATTATTTGATAACCAGAAAATAGATGTTGATGGCCATCACTTGTGGGAGGCACAACTAAAAGCACGTCTTCATACCTACACATGCCCAAGTGTAACGTCGATTCTTGGACTTGAAAGTAACTAACAGTCTGTATTCTTCTATCATGGTTGACGCACGTTTTTCTGTACGTTCGGCAAATATATCAAAAGGTGTCACTTAGATCGGGCTATGTAACCCGATTGGTTTTCGAATCAAAGAAAACACAAACGTGGTAATGGTTGAGTTTGCGTGTCTTTGGCCTTCGATAACCAGTATAGGAAACGACTGCAAATTCACCACATTGATTTTTGGGCTATCTTTCAACTCGTAATTGTATTGTCAAAAAATATATAAAAAGCAACATGCTTTGTTT
>BOPM01001369.1:17684-28153 GCA_022179025.1 Porites australiensis
TTACAAAATTTTTGGTTGATGTACCAAGAAATGAGTATTTGCTACGTTAAGTTGGTTTGAACTAAAAAATATACTGGAAAAGTAAAATAAATTAGAAAAGGGAGAACGTATTTTGGGTATGTAAAAGCTTAGCTTATTGGCTTGCTCAAAGGAAGTGAGGTTTGACGTATAAAACGTTTTAAATTTTTCCAAAGGAGAAAACGTAGCAGATACGGACCGATGAATCTAAAAGAAAGAAAGAAAGAAAGAATGAATGAATGAATGAATGAATGAATGAATGAATGAATAAATGAATGAAAGAATGAATGAATGAATGAATGAAAGAATGAAAGAATGAATGAATGAATGAATGAAAGAAAGAAAGAAAGAATGAATAATTGAATGAATGAATGAATGAGTGAATGAATGAATGAATGAATGAATAAGGGAAGGAGTACAGGAAGGAAGGAAAGAAGGTAGAAAGGAATAGATGGATGTATGGGTGGAGGGAGGGAGAGTGGGATAAAAGAATCACTCCCTAAAACTGAATAGACGATTACGGATTGTTTGATTGGTTGACTACATATACTTGCTATACTATAAAGTAATGCGCGAACGGTGAAAGACTAAGTAACTGGAAGTGTTCGTGGTAGTTATTAGCTACAAGCCCGCCTGTTTAGGTTTTTATCGGTGTCGTGTTAATGCCCTCTAAAGCTTCTATCAACTTAGCACTATCAGCTTTGCAGATTTATGTTCTCTTGGTATATTTTACTTATCAGATTTACTATAGATCCTACGTCCTGCGAAATATTCGCTTCCGGTCCTTTGAAGTTAATGCCATTTCAGTTGTTAAATTTTAGCTAAAACCCCTGCTAGAAAATTTCACTGTATTCAATGGTCTAAAGATACGGAGAGATCGATTATTGAAATAAGCTTCCTTTTCGAAAAGGCCTCTTTTTTGGGCTATTACTTTTTTTCGATTCTTTGTGTTGTGCCTGGTATACGTCTTCTTCATCAGCCCTTGTAGATCCATTCGGTGATGATATTTTCTTTATGGCTCTTTCATTTTACTCAGTTTAGACTGTTTATGAAAGTTGCTCTTTCTGCCAAGTTTCGATGTCTTCATAGATCATACGCCTTGTGTTTTAGACCCTCTCTTGTAAATATACAACTTTTTTCCACTAACTATAATATATATGCGAGAATTAATAGCTGCTGGTGGCCTGCGTGATAATTCAGGGGCACCCAACTACAGGTTTCTCCTAAAAGTACATTGAAAACGCTTTTTAGACTACATATACGTACAGCTCAGATTACTTTTACACTTCTTGACATTTCATTCTAAGCGGTGCTAATAAATTTATATCTGTTCGGTGCCATCCTAGGGTAACTTAAGCCTTTTTTGAATTTACAATGGCCTCAGTATATTTTCTCGAAAACTTTACGAAGGTAAGAATTTTTCCGAATATCACCAGTTACAGTGGATAAGATTGCAGGGTAATTTCGCAAAGAATCTCAGTTGTGTCAAAACTAGTATTCCAGTCAAAAAGTATCGGTGATCTGATAAATTGAAAAACAAAAAAACAAACAAAAAAGAGCTAGACCTTACCTTTCTTCTATGGCTCTTAGCCTTTTTTGTACCTCCGACAGACTGACCATCGCATTATTTTTAGCTGATTTTCGCTGACGATGCAACAAGGTACGTTTTCTACCATCGCCAATTTTAGCACCATCATCAACCACTTGGTCGACAATTTGTTCTCTTTCACTTTGCTCCGACCGAGTTTCATTCGTGGCCGAAAGAGAGGTGAACCAAAATGGCACAGCACATCACATACAAATCCACGAGTCGCAGGCCGTAACATGTCGGGGAAGCGTTCATGGCGATTGGATGAGTCAGTATGAACGAATAATCCTTTCAATTTGATCGTGTAGAAACAAATGTGCCTTTCAGTTACACCAGAGCTGAAATGTTGTGATATGTACGTAGTAGCCAGATGTCAAAGGAAAGAACATCCGCCAGGTTAACATAAGGGTGAAATTTTTCGCGCTTGTGACGCAACAAAGTCAGAAGGAAGTACAAATTGAAGGGGTGGGGTAGGGTGGGGGGAAAGGGTTGGGGGTTGGGGGTTGGGGCACTGTCAAAACAATGGGAGTCCATAGAAACGCAATTTTTATTTATTTATCTTATTTTTTTAGGGAATGAGGGTATTAACTCGGCGGGTGACCACCTTCAATTTGGTTGGTATAGGTTAATTTGAATACTCTTCATCCGACATATATTATGGTGCGTGACTCCCAATTCATTTTGCATCAATCGTCGAATGGCATAATCAGATATAGTCTTTACATGCATATGATTCCCAGTGTTTTTACGGACGATAAAAACAACTTTCAATAGAAAATACATGTATACTCAGTTCTGAATAATTGTTAATTTTATTAAATTTGGTGCAAAACAAGGCTAAGCTTGAAGCCCTTGAAACGAAAATATTGTTTCATCAGGGAAAAGAAAAAAACGTTCTTGAAAGGTTTACGCAAGCCCCAAGTATTAGTTAGACTCGACAAATCCTTCTTGTTGCAATAAGTTGAATTGTAGCTTAATTTGCTCACTGAGTGTCTTTTCATCTCAGTTTGATCTTTTTACAATCATTCACTTCCAGTACTAGTGTCCTAAAAAAGATGAATTTAATTAATTCTTAGCCACGCTCAAGTTGAATGTTAAGTACTCAAGTTGATTTTTGGCGGGCATTGAACACCATATATATCTCGACCAGACATCCATATTTTGGGACCATGTGATTTCCCGCGTCCCTTTTCATGGGAGGAAGAGAGGGGGTACTGGGAAGGAAGATGGTTTGACGTTTGAAAAACGCTGAAAACACTGGTCTATTTAGTGGCGAGTAGCTTCGCCGGTATTGAAATGCGACTGTGTAAGTCATGAGTGGAAAAAATCATTTCATTTATTTTGATAATTCAACAGTTACCAAGCGAACAGATTCTAAATGCTGACGTTAGTAGCTTATCATGTTAAGCGATTGAACTCTTTAGCCCTTTCATCATGCAGCAAAGGAGACAAATTTCTTCTTGCCATGGATTTACCAATTAATTGATTTTATGATTTACTCAAGCTACTTTCCTCCAACGTGTTCGGCTGAACTGAGACCGTGAATCAGCAACTGAAAATGAGCTGCTTTAAGCAGATTATGTGTTTAAATTTTCTGACGACTAGGTTTTCAAATCAATACAGTTCATTTTAAAAATCACATTTTGCCCCTTGAACCCCACAGTAGAAAAAACATTCTTTCTTTCACTTGGTGCACACAGCACAAGTCAACTCTCGACCATTGACATATGGACCACACGGTAAGCTGCCACACTCTCCTTCCACAAGGTAGAGTAATGCACCATTCTTGTTCGCCTGGGTGCCAGAGATAGACTCAGCGTCTTTGTCAACGCAGATGAAATCACTTTGCTTCTTGTGGGAATAATATGCACTCATCAGGTACCCATGATATTCCTCGGTCCATCCAGTGGGGCAATCGTTCCTTGCAGGCATCATCAGCATCGAACCACGTGACTGGACAAAGCAGACAACGCGAGGTGGATCATGGTCCTGAAGACTTTTCTTGAATGGGTTAAACGAGAGTTCGTACTCAGCGCCATATACGTATCCGCCACCCTGGTGGCCATCTTTGTACCTGTCGTACTTTGGAGTCTTTGGAAGGCAAAGGTAATTCACTCCACCTCCAATGTGATTGAAATACTCTCCACCCATGATACCTAATAAGTAGAAAAGTTAGGGATACGCCGGCTCAATTCACCTAAAAACTTTGAAAACATCCATTATGACGTTAAGTGAATAACATGTGAATTTAGAAATTCCAATCATGAAGAATAATACGTTCAAACTTGTAAGTAACAGTGTTGCGAACCATCTTCCTGTTAATGTTCTGAAAAACGCATTAACTTGTGGTAGAACTTAATAGCTTTGCTGGGCAATGTACCTTTGGTACTAAAAGGCTCCCAAAATATTATATAAGCTTCAAAATTAAAACTTGAATTATAATTAGAGGTATGAGGGATTCATAAAATCCTTGAACATGCTATCTCCGTCCCGTTGTTAGAGTAAAGAAAATGACGAGATATTGTCATCAATTTGTTTATGTTTCCTTGTTACTTTGATTTTGCTTTTGTTGCATACATGAATTAAATGAAGGACAAAGTCATCCCCTTTTTGTACCTTTATAGACAATCTGAGCACCATTCGGGCATGAGGTCTTTCCCCAGCGAACATACTTCACCCCAGAACTGGCAGCTTGTCCTTTATCGCCTTTAACTCCCTCAGCTCCCTTATCCCCTTTAGGACCTAGAGGGACAGTCACAATTACGATAATCATTAACAATAATATTTATTCCTATGTCAATGTCTATCATATGGCAATACTTCAGTGAAAATTTGCATTTTGATTAGTTAAGATCAGAAGAATAATATCAACAAAAGCTGAGAGGCGCATTACAAAAGCTAAACATTAGACATTAAGTTGAGTTTATGACGGACTAATTTGATGATATAAGTGTGAAGATGAGGTAAGCTTTCTCACCTTGCTTTCTTCTTACTGACAGAACTATAACTAATTAAGAGAGATAGTACAGCTGTATTAAAATGTGCACCTCCATTTAACAACCTCATTTATAATTTGAAATAGTTCATTAGTTTTATTAATGCCCTCCTAGTTAAGTTAGCTTTTAGATATTTTCTATGAGGCAGCCCTATACCTTACAAAAAGTAGACAACTGGTAACGCCGACATAAAGCAGAAGACGATCTTGCTTACCTTTTACTCCTGGTTTCCCTGGGGGTCCAGGTGGTCCCATTGATTGTTTTCCGTTATTGCGACCATCTCGCACTGAAACACGTATAGATTTAAGAGATACAACATATAATATTGTTCAAATTAAATAACAATAGCTAGAGATATTTAGGCGTTACATTGCGTCATTTTATTAAATCAAAGGGGCTTAATGGATGGTCTAAAAATCCGAATGCACCATATCCAACATTGAAAAAATGAAACCAAATTTTCTTAAAGTAATAGACCTTATAATTGCGGAAGAACTGGGAATCGTCTTTAGATGTTGTTTGTTTGTTTTTGTTTTCTCTTTTGTGGTTCGTTATTTAGTTCGTTCGTTCGTTTGTTTGTTTGTTTGTTTGTTTGTTTGCTTGTTTTTTTTTTTTTCGCCAAAGGCTGTCAGTCCAATTTTTAGTTTAGGCAGCATTTGGTTGTGCTCTGTTATACGATCAATTGGCTTGTCATTTTGACCAATTCCTTTTTTAAACACTAGTGTACAAACCAAGTAGGTAGGACAATAGGGACGAGTCACTTGAGTGCGGTGTTTGCACCAATGCGTCGAGTCTGTAGAAAGATAAATTCATTTATAAATCGCAAAATTATATTACGTGTATAACCAAAGATTAACAAGAAACTTTGAAGTTTCCATGGATAATTGACTAATTCACTAACAGTATACGCACCGTTTTATAAACCGCTTTTCCATCTCTTGAAGTCGCTTTTCCATCAAGCTTGCACTTTTATTGTGTCTGTCAAGAAAAAAAACTCAAAATAAGCCACTGTTCGAACACAAGCGTTAAACAATAATTATATTTACATTACCTCTGACACGCATCGCTATCAGGTATAAAATCCCAACTGTTACAGACTAGCAGTCATCCTTAATTCGTAACTTAATTCTTACTTAGCTTTGGATTGGTCAGGAATAAAGCAAAACAAATGTCATTGCAATTGAGATTCGACGATGAACCTATAATGAAACGAACGTTACAACGGATAACGAGAAAAAATAAACCTACGGAGAGATGAAAGGATTAGGAATGGACGGACGAACGAACGAACGAACGAACGAACGAACGAACGAACAAACGAACGAACGAACGAACGAACGAATGAATGAATGAATATATGAATGAATGAATGAATGAATACAGGAAGGAAGGAAAGAAGGAAGAAA
The DNA here is from genome assembly GCA_022179025.1 of Porites australiensis. Lineage (NCBI taxonomy): Eukaryota > Metazoa > Cnidaria > Anthozoa > Scleractinia > Poritidae > Porites > Porites australiensis. The sequence goes on from BOPM01001369.1 coordinate 23,693, forward strand.
GGAATGGATGGATGGAGGGAGAGAGGGAGGGATAAACCAACCACCGCCGGAAACTAAATAAATAATCGCGGATTTTTTGATTAGTTGACTTAATTTGCTATACTTACTATGAATTAATGCGCGACTGGTGAAAGACTAACTGGAAGTGTTTGTGGTGGTTAATTATTAGCTACAAGCCTGCCCTGTTTAGGTTTTTATCGGTGTCGTGTTAATGTCTTCCAAAGTTTATATCAACTTAACACGATCAGCTTTGCAGATTTATGTTCTCTTGGTATAATTTTGCTTATCAGATTTCCTTTAGATCCTACGTCCTGCGAAATATTCGCCTGCGGTCCTTTGAAGTTTATGCCATCTCAGTTGTTAAATTTTAGCTAAAACCCCTGCTAGAAAATTTCACTGTATTCAATGGACTAAAGATACGGAGAGATCGATTATTGAAAAAAGCTTCCTTTTCAAAAAGGCCTCTTTTTTTGGGCTATTACTTTTTTTCGATTCTTTGTGTTTTGTCTGGTATACATACGTCTTCTTCATCAGCCCTTTTGGATCCATTCGGTGATGATTTTTCTTTATGGCTCTTTCATTTTACTCAGTTTAGACTGTTTATGAAAGTTGCTCTTTCTGCCAAGTTTCGATGTCTCCATAGACCACACGCCTTGCGTTTTAGACGCTCTCTTGCAAATATACAACTTTTTTCCACTAACTATAATATATATGCGAGAATTAATAGCTGCTGGGGGCCGGCGTGATAGTTCAGGCACCAAACAACGGGTTTCTCCCAAAAATACATTGAAAACGCTTTTTAGACTATACATACGTACAGATTACTTTTACATCTCTTGACATTTCATTCTAAGCGGTGCTAGTAAATTTACATCTTTTCGGTGTCATCCTAGGGCAACTCAAGCCTTTATTGAATTTACAATGACCTCAGTATATTTTCTCGAAAACTTTACGAAGGTGAGAATTTTTCCGAATATCAGCAGTTATAGTTGATAAGACTGCACGGTAATTTCACAAAGAATCTCAGTTGCGTAAAAACTAGTGTTCCAGTCAAAAAGTATCACCGATCTCATAAAATTAATTGAAAAGAAAAACCGGCAAACGAAGAGCTTACCTTTCTTCTATGGCTCTCAGCCTTTTTTGTACCTCCGACAGACTGACCATCACATTATTTTTAGCTGATTTTCGCTGACGATGCAACAAGGTACGTTTTTCACCATCATCAAACACTCGGTCAACAATTTGTTCTCTTTGACTTTGCTCGGACCGAATTTCATTAGTGGCAGAGAGGTGAACCAAAATGGCACAGCACATCACAAACAAAGCCACGAGACGCAAACTGTATCGTGTAATTACTGTCGGGGAAGCTTTCATGGCGACTGGATGAGTCAGTGCAACGAATAATCCTTTGAATTTGACGCAGAAACAAATGAGCCTTTCACTTACACCCCAACTGAAAAGCTGTGATATATAGTAGCCAGATATCATAGGAAAGAACATCCGCCAAGTTAATATAAGCATGAAATTTTTCGCGCTTGTGACGCAACACAGTCAGAAGGAAGTAAGAATGGAAGGGTGGGGTGAGGTGGGGGGAAGGGTTTGGGGTCGGGGATTGGGGCACTGTCAAAAAAATGGGGTTCCCAAGTAACGCAATTTTTTATGGAATGAGGGTATTAACTCGGCAGGTAGAACCCCCTTCAATTTAGTTAGTATAGGTTAATTTGAATACTCTTTCATCCGACATGTACTATGGTGCGTGATTCCCAATTCAATTTGCATCAATTGTCGAATGGCATAATCAAATATAGTGTCTTTACATGCAATGATTCCAGTGTTTTAACGGACGATAAAAACAACTTTTAATAAAAAATGCATCCATACTAAGTTCTGAAGAATTGTTAATTTTATTTATCTTTTATACAGCACTGCGTTCTTATCACACTGTATTGGCTCTACCTGTAATACTACTGTCACTAAAAGTAAATACCATATGGCAGTTTTTGATTAGCATTTTGTCACGGCGCGATGGAAACAAGCGAACTAAAATACGGAAGTAAAGTAGTTGCATCTTGCTGAAAAGATTGATTTTTGTTTAACATTGTATATGAAAAACCATTAACAGTAATCGAAATACATGAACATGATTCAGATGATTGTGCAGTCAGTCACCTGAGGAAAGCGAACTTATTAGTAATACTTTATCCGTACAAAGACGGGAGAGAAGAGATGACTATGCCTGTTTTAAATAAAGGGACAACCTGAGTTTTCTGGTTCGAGAGCGCACCAAAGTCGACCGTAACTAAAAAAAAGAAGTGAAAGCGGGTTATCCTGTAGCACGCTAACCTGTCATTAGTCGATCCTTCTTAGTTTTTCTGACCTCCCAATAATTCGTAGCCTGCGAATACAGCCGCCACCGGAAACATTCGGCGGAAACATCCATTCACTGTGCGGGAAATGAAAGAATGAGAAACGGCTGTATTCGCAGGCTAGACAATTTGGAACCGCCTTCTGCCAGTGACAGTAGCTCGAAAACAGTCACAACAGATCTTGGCCAAACTATTAGTATTAACCTTTGGACGTACAAGCAAATTCATACCCCCACCGTGGTACAAAGGGGGGGGGGGGGGAGGGGTGATTGGAACCCCTCTCAGGAGTTTTTGATATGTTGCAGTATTTTGAAACGATTTTACCGTTAGTGGAAAGCCTTTGATCTTCTTCACAAGATGACGTGTATTTTATGGGTGGTGGCGCTGCTGGAGGCCTGTGACGTCACCAACAATGGTCGACAGCTTGGCCGCAATCTTGGAATTTACCACGGAATTGGAAATTAGGTTAAAACCGCAAGAAGTGGTAATTTTTTGTGCTTTACATGAAAAAATAACACAAATAAACACTTTGCATGATTTTAGCCACGAGATTTACTTTCATTGTTGAAAGAAGTTGAAAAAACATGTATTTTCACCCAAAATTGGCTTGACCACCTGCTACTTATAACGTTATATCTTGTAACCATAGCAACTGACCATCACTAAACTTGTCTCAATCTTTCCTCTACTCTTCTTTCGCTTTTGTTGCGATATTTTTTTTTCTCTTGCTGGTAGGCTTCATTTTGGTGGGAAACGTTTTAGGGAAACCTTTTAGGATTTTGGGATTAGATAAAAGGAAATGCTAAGGTGGGTATTTCAAGGAAATTTCTGGTCAATGTTACATGTTTTTTGCCTTTTTCTCCTGTCTCCTTGACTGACTCGTGCTAATTTTGGTATGGTTTGAAAGATCCCTTTATCCCGCGCAAGTCAGGGGACGAAGTTGTCCTTGGCCGTTAAAACTGATGACGTCACAAGCGGTAGAAGGGACCTGGATCCACACGGGCGGTTAGGGGTGGTTCATGGGCGAATGGGTTAAGTCATTCATCTTAAGGCTCAAGGTAAATTCAGGACATTTATTCTGAAATAGAATAGCTGATTTCTCGAATATATTTTCATTTAAATTTCTGAGAAAACGAAGGCTATATATAACAGATTATTTAAATATTGAGAACCGAGCTGACTTGGAGTTATAGGCGTAGAGCTTGTCACTTAGTTTCAAAGGAATGTCCATGAGAAATGCAAATATACCGAGGGAGCATTTTAGCAGCTCTTACAAGAGCCTGTATAGATTGACACAAAATAGAATAATGCAAGAAAAAAGACGATCATAATTTTAGTCTTTCTCCGTTGGATCCCTTGCTATTTATGATAACGGACAATGATATGGGCAAGACCAAATTCAACAATGGTGTTAACGTACGTACCTGCATTAATTGTGATAGTACCTAACAGTATGGTCAGTTTTTCCTTTCGATATATTTCGACGGCTGTCACTTAAAAATTATTTTCCTTCACATTATCTGCCAGGTTTTTTAGCTGTTCTGCTGTGTAAAATCCAAGAATCCCGATGAGTTTTTAAAAAGCTAATGTTCACCGCCACAATGTTTTGATTTTTCATTCATGCAGTCTAGGCGAGTCCGTTCGCGCGTAGACAGTCTTGATGACGTGTGACATGTGAATAGCGGAAGTCCCTTGTCTTTTCCGGTTTGTTCTAGTCGGGGAGATTCAACGAGATTTTTTGGGCGTTTTTAATAAAACAATTATTCCACTCGCGCTTGTTGGATATGAGATGATTATAGCCAACTCGGCGCTACGCGCCTCGTTGGCTATCTATCATCTCATATCCAACGCGCCCTCGTGGAATAATTGTTAAATAGTCTATACATGCATATGATTCTGACTGTGTTTATGGACGATAAAAAACATTAATAAAAAAAAGATGCATGTATACTAAGTTCTCAATAATTGTTAATTTATTTATCGTTTATACACCACTGCGTTCTTATCACACTGTATTGCGTGTTATTATTCGCATTAATCGGCTCTAACTATAATATACTAGTACTGTCGCTAAAAGTAAATAACATGGCAGTTA
>BOPM01001369.1:41996-58369 GCA_022179025.1 Porites australiensis
CCTTGAATACCGCTTGAATGAAGTTTCATGCGCCTATTTACATTTTCTTTCAGTTTTGTCGAAAACATTTGTTAAATATAAGAGTTCTCGTTTCTTCTACCGACAGACTCGTAGCTTTTTGAGCCCGAATTCGCTTTTTTTAAAAAAGGCTTTAAGTTGTTGTAACGTTTATAATCTGTAGTCTATAAAGTGTATCGCATGTTTTTCAGTAAATGAACCCCTAAGTATTTTTGAGCAATTCATCGACAAGAAAAAAGCAATGGTAACTTACGGTAACTTTTTTATCAGATACTGTTATGCATAAGTATAACTGGGCTCCATAGAAAGAAAACAAAATAAACTTGCGGTGAACACAGAAGTCGGCCAGCTTTTTCTTTAAGGTCTTTTCTTGAGACATTATTTTGTTGACTCTAACATCCGTAACCTGTAAATTGGCTACCGTGGAGTATCGTGCATAAAAAAGAGTTTTTCCCTTAATATTGTGTTCAAATCAGCCGTTTTCACTCAGCTGTTACCTCGAACCCCAAATCATTTTCCCCTGCCACGAGACTGGACCCGCGACCGCGACATTGGACCCGCGACCGCGACATTGGACCCGCGACCGCGACTTTGGACCCGCGACCCGCGACCCGCGATTATTAGTCAAACTCTTCGTGAGTGTAGCCCACCTCGAACTCTTAGTTCTTTTAAGCGATTCCTTTACTGTGATTCCAAAGTCTTAATTGAGCGTATTTCAACGCACTAAATGTTCTGTGTTGAAGTGAGAAACCGCGTGTAGGTTTTCCACCTGCGTTCTCAAAAGTTTTTTGTACCTCGATACAAATTTTGTCGACATTCTCTTTCTCGTCCCTCAATGTTACCTTTTTCGCGGACGTAACTTTTTCGCGTATTTCAAAACCCTGAAAAAGATATCCAAGGGTTTTAAGACAGATGAAATGAAACTGCCGAATGTGTTTCAGAAAGACCGGTTTAAACACGAGCTTTTCTTTCTATTATAAAAATTCTCAAAAGTTAGAACTCCAACATCAGTTAAAAAAATGATTTCTCATAGGTACAAATTCCATGTACTTAAAAGGAAGATTGCTAATTTCTTTGAACCCTCAGAAATTCTTATCTTTTTGGCCAGATCCAATGCTTGACTTGACAATCTTTTGGCTCCGAAAAACAGTATTTTCTATTTAAGACAGAAGACGAATTATTCGTTGAGTTGTCTACAACCAGCTCTTTGACTGACGCTAGCTTTCTGCAGTTTGTTGGGTACTGCCCTGGTGCCTTTTGCACATAGTAATATCAGTTAATGTGCCACCGGGTCGATCAGCGGGACAGAAAAATGTCAGAAAATAGCATTTTTGTTTGCAAAACTTTGTTGTTTTCATTAACATTAATATAATATCACTTAACTGTTAACTTTTCATTTATCAGTTAACTGCTAATTTTTTCGCCAGTTATCAGTTAACTACTGTTTTTTTGGCCAAATATCAGTTAACTATATTAACCCCATTCGCACTCTCTAACTATTCTGTAGAGTATTAAAGTTGAGACTGCGTCACGAGAACGGGATAATAGGGACTGACGTAAATTTAAAGTTAATACCCGCCGTAGCTAATCACAAGTTAGGTAATCGAACTCCATCGAACTACAATCATTCGATTGACTTCGATTGGGTTCGGTAATCGAACTTAATCGAACTCACTCCAAAATTTTGTCAATCGAACAAAATCGAACACCGCAACAACCGAACATAAACCCAGTTTCATCTGTTTTAAAACAGGGGGTTGCGTTCAAATAAGTTATGTATCAATTGGCTTCAATTTCAAACACGAGTAGGCAAAGATGTGACAGAGGGCGGAAAACGAATTCGGCGTCTGTGTCGCTGTTATTTCTTTTACATTTAATGAAGCATTGTAACGCCAAAAGTGTGGCTTGCATTACTTCTGTTGTGCAACAGCTTTTAAAAACGCCGCTTGTACTTTTAATAGAGAATTACTTTGATGTTACCAGAGCATGGTAGCGCTAGTAATGACTATTTTGTATACGCTTTACACTGTTGCGTGTGCTACAGATCCTGTGAGTTACAAAGGTCTTTTTTCCGTATCGAAACTTTATCGAAGAAGGTTTGACTTTTCTGGTACCTTAAGAATATCCCCAGTCGGTGTTGTCCCTAGAAAGACATTTTGGATGGTTTTACTGTGCAGTTCAATGTTTCCCACTATCAGTTGTCAATTTGTCGTTTTTGAGTCACTCTAACTATAAAGATTTTAGTTAATTCCGGGTTAATTGAAATATTTTTCTTTTCAAACTGCTTCACGCACATACTAGAGGGAGATCTTTCTGATTCAATTGAAACTGAATGCGTTGCCTTCTGCCGAACAAACCAAACTAATCGCGTCGATTGAGTTCGATTGGTTCGACTGAGTTCGGTAATCGAACTCCCCGAAAAGTTCCAGTTCGATTATGTTCGATTACCGAACCAATCGAACAACAATCCGACCGCTTTAGTTTGAAAGAGTTCGATTGATTTTTGGTTCGGTTTTGTTCTATTTAGCTGTACCCCGCGTTTTAATTATAGTAAAGTTGTTTCAGGAATCGCAAGGAAAGTTCAAACGGTAGTATTATGATATGCACTTATTGTGGAGCTTCGATTTGTTTCATCACGTTTAATTTGTTTCTGTTATTTCGCGCGACTTGGGAAAGACGAGTAAATCAAGACTAAATTTGGTTCAAAACAGGGTAAGCGCGAAGCCCTTGAAACGAAAATATTGTTTCATCAAGGAAAAGAAAAAACGTTCTTGCTAGGAAATCTTATTTCGTCATGAAAGGTCTGGACAATCCCCCAGTATTAGTTAGACTCAACACATCCTTCTTGTTGTAATTAGTTCAATTGTAGCTTTGCTCTCTAAGTGTCTCTTCATCTCAGTTTGATCTTCTTTACAATCATTCACTTCCAGTACAGACAAGCGTCCTAAATTTGAAGATAAATTTAATTAATTATTTTAAAAACAGCTTCCTTAGTTCACAAATCCAACGGGTACTGGTCACTACTACGAGTTTTGTAGCAGCTCTCGCCTGTAAAATATTTGATACTATCATCTCCCCTATTCTAAGATATAACAACGAATTTTGGGGTGTGTATGCCTAACCAGATTTTAAGACCTTGGACGGCTCACAAATCGAGAAGGCACACCTTCAACTTTGTAAACGATACTTGGAGGTAAACAACAAAGCTTCTAATATAGCTTGTAGAACAGAGCTTGGTGACGTTTTCCTTTAAATATCACAATCAATCAAAAAATTCTTAAATACATTTTGTATATGCAGTCTTAAGATGAGGAAACTTTCGACAAAAAGCTTTTTTAATGTCATTCGACTTACACTGTAATGGGAAAAAATAGCTTCCACTCTCATTTAATGAATATGTCAGAATACTTTAAGCTTCCTGACTTTAACCCTGATTTATTAGATATCATGGTAAAAAGCTATGTAAGTTTAATGAAACAGGAATACATCTCATATTGGCAAAACACCCTTCAACATTCTCAAAAACTTGAATTTATAGATCTTTTAAAACCGATCATACCTCAGTGTTACTTAGACTTAACAAGAGGAACAGCTGGGAGAAGGGCTACGAATCAGCAACGAAAAACTACGAATCAGCAACCACAAACTAATTATAGAAATAGGTAGATACAATCAAACTACGAAGGATAATAGGCATTGCCCTTTTTGTGGATGCAATGTAATTGAAGACGAAGTTCACTTTCTTTTTCAATGTCCTACATACTCTATGATTAGGAATAAATTTTACTATAAAGTCAAGACTGTGATTCCAAATACTACCCAGTTACCTATAAAAGGTTTGATCAATGAACTGATGAACTCTTCAATTACTTTATCAATATACAATTCATAAAATATATTTCAGCTTGTTTTGATGTTCGTGACAAATTGTTATCAAAGTAACGTAATTGCCCTATGTTGTAATTTTGACTCGGCCTAAACATAGCTTTTGCAATGCTGTATGTGTTTGTATGGTCATGCAAATAAAGCTCGTTGTTGTTGTCACAACCCATAGGCACTTGCGTGTTTACTCTTGACTTTAACTCATTCGCCCCTGTGAATTTTGCCGAAAAACGCGTTTTGAAGCTAGTCGAGCGGTTTTCTAGTCCTTGTCTGGCCATATAAAAAGCTAAAACTTACCTCAAAGCTGTTTAATTTGCAGGTCGTACATTTCGCGGTCTTTTGATCCACATGCAAAATATTAATATTAGCGTGCGAAGCTCGGGCATCGCAGAAAGCAAAGTTTTTTGGGTTTAAAATTGTCACATCAGTCTTGAATTGTTCTTTTTAATTTACTTTCTTTCCTCTCCTCTTCTTTCGCTTTTCTTGCGTTATTTTTTTTTTCTCTTGCTGGTCATTTAGTAGCTTCATTTTGGTGAGAAAAGTTTTAGGTAAAGCTTTTAGGATTTTGGGATTAGATGAAAGGAAATGCTAAGGTGGGTAGTGAAACTAGATTTTCAAGGAAATTTCTGGTCAATGTTACATGTTTTGTTGTTGATTTTTTTTTCCTTTTTCTCCGGTCTCCTTGACTGAATCGTGCTCATTTTGGTATGGTTTGAAAGATCCCTTTACCCTGCATAAGTCAGGGGACGACGTTGTCCTTGGCCGATAAAACTGATGACGTCACAAGCCGTAGAAGGAACCTGGATCTGCACGGGCGGTTACCGGCGGATCAGGGGCGAATTGGTTAAGTCAATCATCCCAAGGCTCAAGGCAACTTCAGGACATTTATTCTGAGATAGAATAGCTGATTTCTCGAAAAATTTTTCATTTAAACTTCTGAGAAAACGAAGGCTATATATAACAGATTATTTAAATATTGAGAGCCGAGCTGACTTGGAGTTAACGCCATAGGTTATAGGCGTAGAGCTTGTCACTTAGTTTCAAAGGAATGTCCATGAGAAATGCAAATAAACCGAGAGAGCATTCTAGCAGCTCTTACAAGAGCCTGTATAGATTGATACAAAATAGAATAATGCAAGAAAAAAGACGATCATAATTTTAGTCTTTCTCCGTTGGATTCCTTGCTATTTATGATAAAGGACAGTGATATGGACAAGACCAAATTCAACAATGGTATTAACGTACGTACCTGCATTAATTGTGATAGTATCTGACAGTACAGTATAGTTAGTTTTTCCTTTCGTCTGTCTCCAAATTTTATACCCATAATATCCTGGTCGGGAAAACTTACACAAAGTAGACGATCCTTCCCCTCAAGTTGATATTTCTGCATAGAGTTTGTAGCTCAAGTCTGCTGCTACCGGGAACTGAACACTTTCTGCTCGAGCTTGCTAATTCTGTCGTTCACATTCAGAAATCCCACGATGCAAAAGAAGAACAGCAGAACTAAAAGAAGACGTGACACACGATAATCAAATTTCTTTTCTGACAGCGTCTGCATTGTGCTCATTTCTTGAGTTCAAACTACAGTGGAACCCCGCCTTACGACCACCCCGTTTATAAGACCACCTCGTTATTACGGCCATATTCTTTCAAACCAAAAGTAAAAAACATTGACTCATTTTATTATTTTGAAGACTCCGTTAATGCGACCACCTCGTTATTACGACCAGGATTTTATGGCCCAACGGTGGTCGTATTAACGGGGTTCCACTGTAAAACTATGCAAATTACGTCTCCACTTACAGACAATCTTTGTTGTTGACGTGCTTAATTAGTTTAGACATTGTGTGTACGTATTTTTCAATCTTCTTTTAAGTGATAATGATGACGTCATAGCTCCCGGCTCCCGCTCCAAAATATAACGTAACTTCAATGAAATATAATTTGTTACATGCTAGGATAAGGCTTATTAAAATTTATATTTCTACAAAACGTTTTAATTACTTTTAACGCTTCATGCTGGAGGCTGAAAACATGTTACAATTCTTTGCTGTTTCTGGTTTAACCTGTCCCAGGCGTTCAGATGATGGAGTGCGACGCGAAGCATGCGGGAAAATATCAAATAAGGAGGAAAAGGGGGGGGGGGGGGTAGAGGGGGTAAGGGAAAGAGAAAGGAGGTTCCTTGATTCTCGGCCTCATAGCTAAACAATCGATTGTCAACAAAAGTGGACAAACTAGAGGAATGGTTCCGAACAGTTTGACTTGAAAATCATTGAGAACTCTTATGGGGGTGGTCGGTCCCTGAAATACGATAGCTGTGTGCAGCCTAGGGTTTTAAGGTCCAAAACCTGAAAAAATCACACATCAGTTTTTCAATGGGCTGCGTGCACACTTCTACTATTTTGTTCATGTTGCACGCAGGAAATCAAATAAAAAAAGTCTTCTCGGCGTGCATGAAAGGAAGTAGTACACATCTACACGCAGGCTAGTTTTTCAAGGAAAAAAAAAACTAATAATTGCAAAATTACAGAACGAAAATCACTTGTTACACTTTATTGACTTTATTCTCCCTTAATTGGAGGATGTTCAGGATTAATTATTATCTGAGGTCAGGAGCTAACTACTGCTTGCGCCCAACATGCAGAATTTGTAAGACCAAGCGCACTCAAGATGTTATTACTTTTGAGTATTAGTTGTAGGTAGTTAGTGATTTTTTAAAGTAGCTTTGTGATTTATTATGTACATATTATTTTACGATTGTAAGTAGCTCTGTAATTCAGCCTTATATGTACAATGTATTGTTGCAATGAGTTTCTTTTAATAAACAGTCAAACGCATACACCTTCATGTAGGGACAGTTCCGTTTCAACAGACGATTTTTTTTTTTCTTGTAGTTGGGCATTTACCAACTTGAATTTTAGCTAATGCACTCAAGGTACCCTATCTAAGGATCACTCTGGGAACACAACGCCAACAAAGGCAAAAATGACCCTTTAAACCCATACCCCACTCGGGAGCACGGGCACACAACTATCTTGCCCACACTGGGAGTACCCGGTAATCATAGACCTCTGGAGTACCCCATACCCCGGCCGGGACAGGGGTGTGGGATTAGATTATCAATCCTCTTAGTAAGCACGCTCGACGGGTCTTGATCTTGTAATCATCCACAATTATGTAATACATCCTTGAATATTGTACTTGGCATCCACTCTTCGTTTCGCCTCCGAAAATCGCACACGGGGTACTTTTGCGTGACTATCGCAATAGAAAAGAACTCTGCGCACCACAGTCACGTGGTAAAGATTCTTTGTTTCATATCTCATGACTTTCTGCTGAGTGTTTAGGAGCGTCTCGAAAGAGCTACTTTACGTTGATTTATACTACGCTAAAGTAGTAGTACTGTATATTTCACCTCTGCGTAATGCCCAGACACTATATGTCTATGGATCGTCGACTGAGATTACTCAGCTGGTAAACTTTAAGAAGAAAACCGAATCTGCAAGTAGCGTCAGAAGCTGACATTTACTTGGACTGTCAAAATTTGAGGTTTGCGGTTATCAGATGTAAGTAGGACAATATTTTTTTTCTTCTTTTACTTATCCTAATCTGTGACTGACATGTTTATTAATAAGCCTTCGCCCTTCGGGAACGAACTTTAGATTACGCGATTCAGTCTCACCTTTGCCTTTCTTCGTCTTAGGCCTGTTTCAAACGTCGTGCTACTACCGTGCTAAGCTGGCTCGACTGTAGCTCGACTGCAGCACGACCTTAGGACGACTTGGTTTCTGACGTTGAATGTAATTCAGTCGAATAGAACGGCTGTTGCCGAAAACAAAGCACAAAAATAAAGAAACGGTTTGGCAAACTTTTGAATGTATTCTAATGTATTTATAATTTATGAATTGAGTTCGGCATGGCAGTAGCGCGACGTTTGAAACCAAGTCGAGCTACTGCCGTGTAGGACGGCAAGCCCGACTTGGCTTACAAAGTCGAATTTAATTCGATCAATTGAGTTGGGCACGGCAGTAACACGACGTTTGAAACCGGCCTTATTCTTCTCGTGGGCTCTGCCTCCTCGGGCCGGCAAAATTTTCCACAAACTCGTATAAGTAAACAGTCGAGTAAGCCTGCTCGCAGGCTAGCTGTTTCAAAAAGTACTGATAATATAATCGATAACATATTATTTAATCTACTGAGGAGAATCTGAGATTGCTTTAGCACCCGGTGAGTGTGTCACGTCGCCCGTCACGTCTCAGTATTTTATTTCGTTCTCTGACCTCTCGTATTTTATACCCGGTTTGATTAATATCTTAATTTTTTTGGTTCGAATTTTTGATGATTCTTGTATTCTCTTCCCTTAAAAATTTTCCTGTTCTGGGAAATTTCCGAGAGTTTCCAAGATCAATAAGATATACAGTCGTTTCTGTCTTGAATAGTTCTCGGGAATTCCTGAGAAATCTGGGGATTCTCTCGAGGAGGGGCGCTTAAGTTCGAGTATTTTTACGATAACCAGAAAACAGAAACACAAATCCCCAAACGGAAATAAGCATCCCCAACAGGGAACACACCCAAAAAAATACAAAATTAAACCGCAAAAATACAAATCCAAAAATACAAGTCATGGCCACAGAAGACGAACACAAAAACAAGGAATAGTGTAAAGCTATACTTTCTCATGTTTCATCGTCTTTTTTTGAATAGGCGTTTTACGCCTTTTTTAGGGAGAGCATGATCGGAGGCTATGTGAATCAATCTCGTTCCCAGCCTATCTCTTCTCCCCGTCGCCTTTCGCTCTGAGGTGACCGGTATTTTCATCTCTGAGGTCTCCAGTCAATTTTAGCCCGCCGGGGTCAAAACCACGTGGGTTACGTTTCTCGATCGTTCTGCTAAATCTCTGAGACTGTCGACTGAATTCTGTGTCATCTGTTTGAAATTTGTTATTAGCAGCTATAAATCTAAATACAAGGGCAACTGCTTGCGTTTAATCGTTTAATCAAGTCGATCATAGCATCATCCTGCATTACGCGGAGAGGAATCCTCCCCTTCAAGGCCTTCCATGAAATATTTCTAAGGAGAAAGATAAAGGAAAAGAATGTATATATGAACAGTTGTATTAACTGAATTAGTTACAGATAAATAATCGACTCACTGATAATCAAGACAAAACCAAAATAAACCAACTAGATCTTCAGTACTTTTTCGAAGATATTGAAAATGTGAGATTCTACATTGTAGACTGTATGTAATCAGTAAATATATAATAGACTTGCTTATATATCATATATGTGTAACTAGCTAACAAATGCAAGGTCCTGTATTTTTATCAATAAAATTTGTTACTGGGGTATTAGACGAATTATCCTCGATCGATAGTGTCTATGTACAGCGTTGAAGGTTCTCAAAGAAAGCGTAGACAGCATATAACATGGTACACGATCGGGCGTTCGTGAACGAAGCCATTAGCGTTTATTAAGAAAATCAAAACAAACTTTTTACCTCCCAGACATTCTCATGGTGCCGATTTCCTAATAATCATGGTCAATTATTAAAGTATGCAAATCGTTGCATCCTAAAAAGAGAAACTTTAACTAAATATGAATTATGATGTCCTATGGATTTGTGCTCTTTAACAAAGCAAAAGGATAATTCAGTGTGTGCGTTCTTCTCGAGAGGATAGATGATGTTTATGGCAATTTGGGATGGGTAAATGCGTAGTACTAGTGGCTAACTCATCCAGCTTCACCGAGATAAATTAGTATCGTGAGGTGTAGTATACCTTCGCGGTATGAAATCGACTGATCAGAGACCACGCGTTCGATCCAAGCGTTATATTTATGATTTTTGTGCGTGCTAAGGTCACGCTCTATAGCTTAACAATTCATAAGCCAAGTAGGCCTACAGTACGAGGAATTTAAAGACCGTCCTTTCAATTTCGTCAAAAAAACTTCCGGAATCGGCTTTTGTTCATTTTCCCGCCATTACTCGTCTTTGCATCTAATTATGGTCAATTATTAAAGTATGCATATCGTTCTATCCTAAGAGGAGAAACTGGCAAATTTTCAGTTAAAGTAGAGATGCAATTACGTCATCTGTCAAACGCAATGACCAAAGTCCGACACCCTTGATGGCGTGACAAAACCCCCTGTAATAACCAATCCCTGGAGCGCATTTTAAAGTAAACTGCTACGTAAGGAGCTCGTGTCATAGGATGTTTCTGCTTTATTTAGCGCAGACCATAAACTCCTTCAAATACTTGACGTTCATCCAAGTCTGAAAAGTTATAATTGTAATATCGTATAATTCATGAGCATTGTTCGTATACGGCGAATCAAGAGGGATGCACTTAACAACACAGCTGTTACGATGGAGCCGACGGATTCCGCACCGGTTATGAAGGACGATCGCTCAGACGGGGGTAAAATGGCAAGAAAATCATTTGGCTTTCCGCACAAGAAAAGCACAGAAAAAAGAAGAATGCAAGTTGAGACAAAACAACTTAAGAGCATCAGGTTGACAAAGGTTTCGTCACAAAACACCGCGAGACTCAGCATGGAGAGCAAACGTTGTTGCCATGTGCCGCACAAGGGCAGAATCTTTTCAAGTTCGGCCGGTTAGTTAATAGCCTGAATTTCATCCGATTGCTTCGAGTCGTTTTCTCCTCTCAGCTTACTGAGCGAGTAATAACGACTCCAAGTAATCGGATGAAATTCAGGTTAGTCAAAAAATTAAGTGTTTGACCGGCAATTGGATACTTCGTTGTATAGCTTCTGATTGGCTTATACATACTTATACACCCCCATAACGCCCCCAGAAATGCTTTCTTCGGAATGAAAGGTATCCAAGACTACAAAAAAAATTAAATCTTATCCCAAGATATGGAGTCAAATTAATTTTTGACTCGAAATTCACTAACATCAACTCCCGGCCCTTCGTGTTGGCCAGCAAACAAAGCCTTACGGGAGAAATTTGGACCCTTTCGGTTTGACTACGACTTGAATTGTAGTCCCGGGCCCATTTTTCCTCAGGGATAGCTCTCACGTAGCCTCCCCGCAGACGTCCGTTGGGGTTCGTTTGTCACGCATTCATATGCCTGACAAACGAACCCCAACGGACGTCTGCGGGGAGGCTAGCTCTCACGTACGGTGATTTTCACGCGCGCTCGCGTTTCGCTCGCTCTACTATCCCTGAGGAAAAATCGGGATTACTCTCGGTCTACCTTTCGGTCAACAGAACAACTGTTTTGTCAGTCGTAACACGCAAATGCGTGAGGCGTCTCGCGTTTTCGTTCTTTGCGTTCATCCGGCCATTCATAGTGTGCTCCGTACAAAGTGAATACATGAATAATAAACATTTTATTGGTAGAAAATGAAGACAGATTCTTGAGTTAGTCGACAATGCACTCAGGGCACTAATCAAACAGAACGCCTGACGAAACAAACTGAAGCGAGAAGTATAGCGTGACCTGCTTGTTAAAAACAATGACGTTGGAGATAAAAGCGTTCTCTGATTGGTAACAGAAGTACATAATTAAAATTCATACATTCCAAGAAGACACACGATTTCAAGAACAACAAATCTAAACTACATGCAAACGGGATTCTTTGAAGTTAAACCGTAGTTGTAAAGTTAAATGGAGTTCACTAAGAAACAAAAGAGAATCGACAGACGACACTCTTAATATTTTGTGTGAGGAACGAAAGCGGGTTGCATGACAAAATGTCCCGATGTCTTTCAGAGCAACACAGTTTACTTCCGCCATTGATTTGTCGAAAGCTGTAAATGTCTATTGGTTATCCTTGGATTTCTGATGCGAAGGAAAAAAATGATGTACTTTATCAGGCCAAGAAATTACCCAACATGGCAAGGAATTGCAGGGCATTTTACTATAACTGGTAAACTCGGTGAGAAACCGACTTGTGTGCATCTGTTTCGTCACAAAACCTACAAAACCTATTGAGTGGAACTTGCATCTGTCCATTTTGAAGTTGCATTGCATGAAACGTGCTACTGGCTTGAGTGCGTTAAGCACAATATGTAGCACAGGGAAAATAGTCTATATCCAGATTATACGGACTGATCTTTGGAGTTTTCAAGCACATCAACCGGTCCATCCATAAGGAATAACAACAGCTATGCTTGAAATTCATGTAAACAAAGCACGGGCGAGGTAAAGTTAATTTCAATTTTATAAAGACTTAAACTTTTTACTTTAATTTAGATCTCATTCAGTACAGCTAACATCAGTTATCTTGAGCCGGACATCATTCTTAGCAGCGGTGATGTATTTTACTTAACTTCAGCAGTATCTCTTGAAAAAATAAATAAATACAGCATTTTAGTTGTCTTCACTCTGTTCCATTGTCGTGATTGAACTTGGTTTTGCTTTTTCGTATTATTAACTAAGTACAAATGCCTTGTTGGTAACTATCAAGTTTGTAAATACATATGAAAAAGCTATTAACTTTAAAATATCATGGTGAGGCGAACTAACCTTTACTACTTAGTAATAGGAAAATTTTACAAGGCAGATTTACAGATGTTATCGTCGACTTATTTTTTTTTCCGATTCTTTAATTCTGATAAAGTTAAAATAGTCTCATTTTTTAAATGCGTTTTTTGCCCTGCCGTTCATGGATTACTAGCTTTTTTCCCCATTTTGTTAGTTTGTTTTATCTGATCTTGAGCAGAAATTAAAAATCAGGAAATATGAACTAAGTGTTTCTACTCGATACATAGCCTCCCCGCAGACGTCCTTTGGGGTTCGTTTGTCACGCATTCATTTCTCCCCACGAACCCCAAAGGACGTCTGCGGGGAGGCTACTCGATACATGGCTTGCTTGTTACATCTTGTTCTTTTTGTGTTTAAGTCACGCACGTAAACACTTTGTACAACTCATTTTAGTCAGTACCGTGATTCTTATACTGATATGCTCGTAAACAGCAGTCTACTACGCTGTCGTGACACATATCTTTGTTATGAATTATACTGAACTAGCGAGTTCTTATTTTATCACTATGTTAAGCGATTCCAGAGTATGGCAGGACTCGACGAGATGTCGCGCGTGCAAGGCCGTTTTTAGGCCCTAGTATTGTTTAAAAAATCGCGCGTGCACCTGGCATACTCTGCGGACTGGCTCCATAACCAGCCAAAACCTATGCCACCGAATATTTTGCTGTTGGTTGCTTTTGCTGAAGTAAAAGCTAGATGTTCATGTTCCTTAGTCGAAGATATTAAAGATAAACAGTAAATCTTAAAAATTCAATTGACAAACCGATTTACTTTCTTACAAACACTGTAACGCTAAAATGATAGTGTTTTCATGGGCGTCCGCATGTCAGAAGAGTACAAATCAATAAGAGCTCATTTCATAAGCCCGAATGCAAAAGTTTTTCGGTATACAATCGGTCTTTCCCTGCATCTCTGTAAAGGCAGTTAAACCTAATTGCGTACAAAAGGGTTATGATAAGTTTACACCGATGGTCTTACTTCACTCCTCACTCGCCAGAGTACGATGTGCGTCAGGAAGAAATCGAAACAACATTTTACGGTGTCAAGTCTTCTAGCAGCTCTCTTGGAGCTCCAGGTATAAAAGCTGACTTTACACCAGACCGAAATAAACATTAATAAAAACTTGACCGACCTTCAAGTTACTTAGGTTTCGTAGGACTCTCGGTACTTTTATTTCCCAGCAACATGCATCACAACCCGATCTCACAACATTTTTGCCTTGTTCCTCTTGTCGCATTTTATCACCATATTATAAGCTTGAGGGGCACCTCCTAAATACATTCGAAACACTTTTTGGGAAAGTCGTAGGGACTTCGAAAATTATACATTAAAAAAACGCTCATCTAGAAATTTTTAGCCATCCTCAAGTAATCAGCGTGCAAAGAAACCGCTTTCGGATCGCCTGGGGCTAGAGGATTTTTATATCGAGACAGAGACTGTTGTTCTTAGCTTGCCCAATTGGCAAGTGAATTTTTTTGAGAATTCAAATTACAGAAGGACTGTGTATTCAAACCTGCTCATCAAAAAGCTTCTAGGGCTAGTTAAAGTGATGTTTGGGCTAGTACGTGCTAGCTACAGCTAGCGCGAATGGCAAGCTGTAAAACTGACTTTCTTTGCACCCTGAGTAATAGAAAATTCTAGGCAATATTTACTTCTCCGAACAGATATTTTACAGAGAACAGTCGTTAGGTGCCCCTCAAGCTTTCGAAAAGGTTGCTCAATCTGAAGGATGCTTGTCATATGGTTATTGTGAACAGTGAGTATGCTTTTTCCATCCTCCACGAGAGGATAGAGTGAAGGCCACCGCGTTCGAATTTTGTTGGAGACTAACAATTTTCCTTACTTGATAGTCATGGAAATAATTGCATTTTCTTAATTATCGTAAATGATTTTGACTGTGGTTAAAATTTAACAGTGTTCACGTTCAAGATCTCTTGTTTTCACTCGACTTTTTAGAGACCTATCGATGCGATGCGACGTGTAAAATAATCGAGATGTGGTCCGCATCACCTTGGTGGTAAAGTGTATTTACTTTATAAACCTACCGGTTCGTTGTCCCAGTAGTGGCACAAAGAATACTACTTTGGAAACTCATACTTGCAAGAGTCCTCTATTGTACTTGGGGTGCAAGAATTGTCGTAGACGGTCGTCATTCGTGTTTTCAGTATCTTTTCCGGGGCCTTTTCACGTTTACGCGGATGGAGCGGGAGCGCCCCGACCAATCAAGACACTGTCTGTAAGATCGTTGCTTCTGATTGGCTTGCTTATAGTATCGCTTTGTTAGGATAGAGACACACCAGCGACTCACCAAGTATAGAGATGTCAAGTTACCTAGCCTGAGATCATGCCCTCTCCCTATTATCCCTTTATGTCTCTCACGGGAAGAGGGGCGTTATTTTTTTTTTCCTCTCGCCTCGTCCGCCCTTGAAAAAAAAAAAAAAAAAAAAAAAAACGCCTGATCGCAGGTTACAAGTTACCTTACAGCGGTACCACTAACACGCGCCTCTGAAGGGTTTTTTTTTGTCTGTTAAACCTGAGTTTTCGTGGACGTCAATCAACTGTTTCCATGGTTTTCCACGCGCTCTGACAGAGAGGGTTCCCTCATCGCTGAATGAAGGGTGAATAATTTCGAACGACGACGGCGTTTTAAAATTATTTTATTAAGATGCAGGATTACATTGTTAGAACAACGAGGTCTCTGCAAGCTGAGTGAAATAGCCAAACATTCTCTATAGTTTACGTAACGGTTTTCAGGTTGTTCATTTATTTGATGTGACAAAACACGGGAGCCGTGGACGACTGAATTGTCAAGAAGCTAGTATAAATTCAAAGAAACAAAAGATATCACACCGAAAAGGGAAAAAGTTTCAGCTGAATGAAGGCTGTTTTCGAAAATGAATTTTACTACTTATCATTCTTCATGTTATCGAATAGAAACCAGAACTAGCAAGAACTCAGACGAGTTGCAAGCGATTGAGAAAGCTTACATACGTGGTTGTAACTTACAGTGCATAAATATGTCGATAATTTGAGTTTCCTCCGAGAAGCACTCAACAAATTCTTTCTCCTCGTAATCTTGACATGAGGCGGTGTCAGATCCTGCAGCAAAATATTGCAGAAACGGCTGAAACGCCGACATATTCTTCCGAATGCTCAAGGAACGGAGAAAGAATCTTCTCTTAGCCAACGCGTGAAAAACCATGGTAACGGTTGATTGACGTCCACCTAAACGCAGGTTTCAGCCGAAAAAAGAACCCTTTGAGGGCGCGTGTTAGTGGTAACCGCTGTAATAACATGACATTTTTTAAAATAACTCAGAATGTGATGTGTTAGCCTCCCAAGCAGACGTTCTTACGGGTTCGTCACGATTACGGGTTCGTCACGCAATCGTGAGGTTAGAAACGCCGTGGCAGCTTCGTGAACTCAAAGAGAGAATTATCGATCGATGTAGTACATGAGCAATTAAGAAGCACAATTTATGAGCAAAGTATTTCACCAGTTGACGACACTATGGCTGAAGACTTGATTGTAAGCCGTCGTAGTCAGTGAAGCGAACAACTCAGTTGCCGATGAATGGCAGATGAATCCTGATGTTACGCACGTCCACGAGGGACGTGACAACTTTGCCATGTTAGAAGACTGGCTTTTCCTTTAAATATTTCCTTCTATTTAATGCAGCACACGCCACTTTGGAGGTCTAAATTTCGGATACTGAGGATAAAGAAGACACGGACAAAAATAGGGACTCCGAGAATTTCGCACACAAGTTTAAAGCTTCACCGGGACATCCCATCCGGGAGCTTCACAGAGAGCGACTTGAGGAAAATAGCTGGAGCTATTACTGACAAGGTTTGGTGACTGAGTAGAGCATACAAGTGTAGCCCACGTCGAGGTTTCATGGGGTTTGCTTTTGTTTGTATCTGTATCTTGCTAAGCTTTTATCATTCAATTTGTACAT
>BOPM01001370.1:44338-51838 GCA_022179025.1 Porites australiensis
GCCGACCAAGCGGCTATTAGGCTTCTGCACCATGCAGTGAATGGTGGATTCAAGGTCAGATGCAACTCCAGCAAACCAGACCTGACTTTATATCATTTAGCAGCATCTCGTGGATTAGTGAAGTTTATACAAACGTTGTTTAACGAAAGCGATTTGCACCACTTAGATGTTGATTGCGCAAATTCGGATGGGATAACGCCCATATACCTTGCAAATCTTTTCCAACAGAGAGTACAAGACGGCCTCGGCAATCCGTGGAAAAAAGTCATTCAGATAATTAAACAACGTGGAAGTGAGATGCGATATCCTAGAGAAGATGCTGAGTACAATTTAATTTATAACGGCGTTTACGGCTGGATTCCATACGAGTTTACATTAGATCTCAGTGACATGATAAAACACTTCATTACGTCGTTTCTGACGTCGTATGAAAAAAGTGAGAACAAATCATTTCGTTGCTCCTTCGGTCGTAACCTGGATTTAGCTCGTGAAAACTACTATAACGATTGGCTCGTGACATGGCTTTGGAGAAAAATCAGTGATACAGTTGGACCTGTTATTAAGCCTTCAGAGAAAGATATGTCGACCTCGAAAAGAGGCATGGGACCCCGTTTATCAAGGGAAAGAGAACGCTTTCGAAGAGATATGAGACGGTGTTCGTTGCACGTGACGCAGTTTCGTCGATATCTTTCAAAACTTATGTTACATAAACAAGCCTATCCAAACGATATCCTGAAGAACGATAACTGGGAAACCTTCAGCAATGCACAAAGAAACTGGTTTCAAAAAGAACTTCTCATTCTAATGAAGATGCGTCATACGGAGGTCTTCCGAGCCTTTGCTTGTTTAAAATCGCTATCTTCCAGACTTAAACCAGTTTATCATTTAGATGCAAGATCGGTTACATACAGTGTTCGGCAGTATGAGAAAAACCCACCTGTTGACAATTACCTTAATTTAATTTGCGATAGCCTACAGTACATTTTTGAAGGCTACATATCGTTGAGGATGAGTAGTCAAGAACCTTCTGAATTCAGACTTAGAGAAAATGAGTTTTTCAGTCGACCTGGGTTTTTCAACGGGCCAATGAAAGTATTTAGACAGGCTTCCCTTTTTGGAAGTAATCCCATCGAATGGCCCCTTGAATTTTTTCTGAGGCGCTCACTGGGTTTCTTTCGTCGTTATGATTATCTTAAGACTCTACACCTAGGAATAGAACCACGTACTTATGTTCATCTTTACCCCGACAAAATTCGACAACTTATGAACCGTGATAAAATCTGGTATGGTCGTAGCCAGTTAGCAATGAGGTTTAACTGATCCAATTGCCGACAGAGTCTTAGGAGGGTGATCTTTGACTGCAATAACTACCGATTAGTGATTTGAAGGAACTCTACGTGCATTTCTTCGTTTCCTTCTCTATTCTTTAACGTCAGATTTTTGTCTAAACTTGAATTGCTTACTGTTATCAGGTTCACACGTCTCCACCCCCTAAGAGGGTCTGGATAGGGGAAGGGGGGGTCAGTTAAATTTAAGCTTTATGTCAGTACTCGGTTAAATGATTGTTAATAATTAACTATGAAACTTATTTGCTAATTTTTGATCCAATATTTAGCTAAAAAGCCAAATATGATGTGAATTAAACATCAGATTCGAAAACTGATACAGTAGTATCTTGATTTTTATCAGTTGTTTTGAAAGCATTTTAAGTGCTCTGCATTCCTCAAGTCATTGCTTTACTCTCCTCCACGCAAACACAGAGTCCAACATTTCCACGTGACCATTAAGCCAATCAAAGTTTATACCGTCTCGCTGGAACGTACATCGTATAAGAAAGACCGTATCTGAATCATCTCGGTAAAAACTTACAATTGCTTTTACAGCGCCCTCATTAGAAGCCATCGTGTATGTTGGCGCGTCGCATGTCAGTAGCCTGCGAACAGCAGAGGTGTCTTCTCGCTCATCGCCGCTGAGGGACGTTTCGCGAAACGTCCTTCAGCGGCGATGGGCGAGGAGGAACGTCTGCCGTTCGCGGCTACGTTGTCAGAAGAGCTCCAATTTGAGATCATAGCTCATTTACAACGGATGGACACGACACACATGAGTTTTACAGTAAATCATTAAGGAAACATGACACTTAAGCTAAGATTACCCATATAAACGCACATTTGATCACATCGTCTGACGAAAAGGCTGGAACAATACTATTAAAGTCATTAAAGGTCTTAAAAACGGGATTTGCAGAAACTAAAGGACAATCAGGTCCATTGTCAGTTGTCAGTAAAACCTAAGGCAAATGTCAGTTGTCAGTTAAATTTTGGCCATTTGTCAGTTGTCAGTTTACCCCATCCAGACCCTCCCCTAACCCACGGCCCCCACGGGTTAGGGGGTTGAGACGTATGACATTTCAGACTAGTTATAAGGCAGCTATTGAAGAAAGGTTTATCGCGTAAACAATGAAAGACGTATTTTATCCAAATAAAAGTACTCCTGACTTATCTACTTTTACCACTCAGAGTTTTTCTGAAGTGATCTTTTTATCATTAGAATGTACGGAGTGTAGTTTCTGTAATCAAATGCATTGAAGTTATCGACTTAGAGGGTTCAAAGATTGTCGGTCCCAGAAGCAGCAGGATATTTACCAGCCATTTCGTACGAGAGCCACTCAGGAAACGAGTTCCAGAAGCATTTGAAACCCGTGCCTGTAATTTGGCGGCAAAACAATTTTTGCCAATACCCTCAATCTCTTTCCCAGGTTTGATGCAACTGATCGTCAGCAGAGTAAGAGGTGTGCCGTCAAGTGCGGCAAAGACTGAAGTTTGCCAAGTATTCTTCACCGATCGTCACCTTGGCTACAGAAAGGAAGTGGGGTAATGGACAACCATTGCCAGTTTTTAACGAAAAAACTGACTCACTGACACCTATTTCAGTTGAAGATACTGACCGGTTCTTTATTATGCTTATGAACTAATGGCATCATTACTTTAATAGTATATCTACAACGCTGAAACGCTCCCTCTTCCCCCAAAAAGTGTCCTGTCTTCAACTGAAATAAAGGTCTCTTTTTCTATAAGCAAAGATCCGACATAAGCCACGAGAAGGAACAAGCACGCTACACACCGTGTATGCCTCGTTCTATAAGCAAAGATCTGACGTAAGCCACGCCAAGGAACAAGCGCCCTACACACTGTGTATGCCTCGTTCTATAAGCAAAGACCTGACATAAGCCACGCTAAGGAGCAAGCGCTTTACACGCTGTATATTCATTGTAGGCACGGAAGCGTCTAAATTTCGAACCTAGTTTGTGGCCAAAACTGGAAGCGACCCACTTACTATATGTGTTTGAGCAGCGTTTTTGAAAGCTAGAATTAAATTTCTTGCTGGAGATGCTGATTCCCCGAACTGTATTTTATGTAGTACACGGTAGCATATGCATTTGTAAATAATTTTAAGGCACACTTTATCACACACGTGTCTAAGGAGTTTATTTAACACCCACAAATGTAAATAAGGCATGTCACTCTGTACACAACAGATCTCCACCCCAAAATATTCTTTAATAATCATACATATCGTGGTACATGTTAAGAGAAGCTAAACATTTCCGCTTCATTTATCTACGATATTCCCCATTTTGCAATTAACTTCCCTACCATTTTCGGAGGTTGAGTTGTGTCATTTTATAAGATTAGGTAGCGTGCGTAGCAGGCTCTAGGAAGTGGTGGGCGCAAGAAAGAACGGGGTGCGCGAGGGACACACGCCAGAGAAGTAGGTCCCTCTTGCCTCGCGTGTCCCTCTCGCGCGCTCCGTTCTTTCCTGCGCGTTACTTCCAAGAGCCTACTACGCAAACTAAAGATCAGGCAATTATTGGTAAAAATGGCCTCCTTAAAATTTCGGTATAAAGAAAAACAAAATCCTAAAAGTGTTTATGAAATTATGGGAAAGACCTTTAGGGAGGACCCTATACAAACGCTAAATCTTTTTGATGGGGCGAAAAAATCCCTATAATTAGCGAGATGCGAAAGTTTCCCTAAAACATACTAACAGAGAAAGGGTTTTGAGGGCAGCTCAAACGTAGCACAGAAGAGTTCTTAAACATACAAAAACGATTTCAGGCAGTAATTGAGACGCATTTAGAAAGATCAAATATTGGGTTCTTCCGATAAGGAGGGAATGGCTTTTACAAAGTGTTGGCAACATCTTCATTATGGTTGTCTAAAAAGTACAGCATTAAGAAAAGAAAACGCCATCTGTTCATATGCTTTGTAATATGCGAAAATCGTGAGAGCCATGATAATAGCTGCTCGCAGACTTCTGTGTTTACATCCTAAAGGGAAAACAACACAAAGGACAAAGTTAATGACTATCCAATACCCGGTAGTTAACAAATATATAGTTAGTTCAGTGGGTCAGCAACACAGATGGCGGCTACAACTGGCTGCCTAGCCTGCGTAGCTGGCGGGGATTCTTGTGCCCGGGGAACTTTTTCGGCGCGGAGCCACCATGCGAAGTGAGTGGCGAAGCCGCGAGAGAAAATCTTCAAATTGCCTGTATACCATGACTAGTTCAATCGATAAAAACCGATATCGGAAAACCGTTCGATAAATGGATAACTATCGATAATTCAAATTTAAACGTTATCGATTTCATCGATCAATCGATAGAAATCGATACTCACAACCATCGCTGCTCTTTTAAGGTATTGGATTTATCGATTTATCGATTTTATCGTTTTCATTAAGGACAGTGTATTGTTGACACTTGTAAATGTAAAATACCGGTTCTTCCGAGACAGCGTTTAAAAAACAAGCTGTGTTTTTGCCGGTGCGTTTAATAAGGGGTTTATCTGGGCGTCTTAAGGTGGCTAGATACAATTTTTCAGGGTCAATACCTCCCAACTTTAAGCATAAACTACGTCGCCATAAACAAAGTTTTGGAAAACTTGCCACCACAGTTGAATTAGATAAAGATGAAAATTTGTTATGATCAGGGTTGCAACGGCATCCGAGTTGTCATAGCAACGAAATGACGCTATTACCTATTTTACTTGCAGCAGTATATCTCGGCACTGGGAACTGTTCTTCCAAAATCGTTCACAGGAGCTTTTTCCTCCAATAGCCGCCTCGATGTTTGTGAAGTTCAAGCGAAATCTGTAAGAGCGTTATCGAGATATTTTGGGATGAAGTTTTTATGGTTAGAAACACAGTAAAAAATGGACAATATTGTTGTTTGGCCTTTATCCGTAAAAAATGAAGAGCTTTTCACATGCAGTTTCACCGCATAGTAGTTTCAATCTTTTTAAAAACGTGTGTGAAAGATCATTTAGATAGCTCCAACCGATTGCTAGAAAGAAGGGTTTGATTAGTATGTATCGAAGCGCCCTTGTGTTCGCTATGTAGAGGTTTCGTCATAGCGAGGTTCTTTCGTCATATATCTTACCACAAATATTGGGGCGAAGAGTATCGTTCGTTAGACCGAGGACCTCGTTATATAGAGGTTCGTTAAATCGAGGTTCCACTGTAGCTGTCATTTCAAGTACCGAAACTACATTGTAGTTACAATTCTAGACATAATCTCCAGTAGACATTACTACGAGAGTAATTTTTTGTTAGACTGGTTTTCGGGAAGTTCTGATGCTTCGCTGCCCTTAAATACGTGGAAACCTATTGCGCCGATAAATTTGATAAGTTCGATAAAATCGATAACAATAATTTAAAAATCGATAATTATCGATTACTCACCACTTATCCCTTTATCGATTTTTATCGATTTCCGATACAATTAACTAATTTTTATCGATTTGTTATCGATTATCGGTTTTATCGATTGAACTGATTGGGCAGAAAAACACAAAAGTTTTCTGGCACCAATTAGAAGTCAGAACGGCGGCGACCGTTTGGAACTGGTCTGGTAAGACATTGTCCCCAGGGGCTCTTCTCGCCGTTCTTTACTTTTCTTCGTGCCATATTTTTCCCCCCGTTTAGACTTTCCATCGCCCCCACTATCTGCCCCTGGGTCTCCGAGGATAGTATGGTTGGTAAAGTGAAAGCGATCACACACCATGTCCATAGTGGCCATCTTTCTTTTGACAATACATGAATTTATACATTAAGAACTTTGTTGATTGTTTCTTTGTTGTACTGTTATAATCGTATTAATTATTCATAACAAATATACGAGTACCAGTGTCTTTTATTTTCTTTAACAAATTATGCACAAGTACATACATCTGTGACTTGCTCTCAGCTCCAAAAAGCTCCTTCGCATCAACCATGATGGAACAATGCCTTGCAAACACGAGGATGCCGTTACAAATAAACTTAATGTTATCGCTTGTGCTTTCTTTGATGTTATTTACCTGTCATAAGATAACTATGGTTGATAACTGGCTAAACAGATGATCCAGTTTCACTCGACAGAGCGCTTGACTGCAGAGCAGGAGGTCGTGGGCTCGATTACCGGGACCAGACTAATACTCAGGTTCTTAAAATAACTGAGAAATGAAGATACTTCCTTTGCTCTCCAAATGGCTAAACCTTCGCGTGGCTCGGATAAATACGCAAAATGGTGGTCCCATCTCCAGTGCTAAGGAGAAGTAAAAAGAGTGCCCTCAATTCAGTTAGTATCTCCGTTCTAAATACATTGACACTTCAGTAAAGTGAAGAATTTAAGGACGGTCTGAACCTACACGAAATCTAACATGTAGAGACAAGGCACTTGCTTCTTCTAGGTTTAGTGCAGAAATTAAAAAGAAAACACAAGGCCGAGAAAACATTTTATAATTCGGTGATTATAGAGTACACAGAGAATGACTTTGACTAAGCGCCGACTCTGGGCACCTCAGGACACCCCCTGAGTTTGTTTCCATCACCGTCCGTCCCCCTCCCCCACCTCATTTTCAGCGTCTTCGTACATCCGGTTTCCCTAAAAAAAAACGAAGGACCCTAAAGGGAAATTTTCTGTTTTCCCCCAAACAGGTGCAAGAACAAAGAACACATCCCGATAGAGGTTCACAGTTTTAAAGCAGGTCATGCACCAAACGTAGAACGCTGCTATGGTTTTGCCAAGTTTCTGACTTAAATTCTTTCTTTTTGTAACTTGGCTTATCAGTTGTGGCATGTGAGAGTTAAACGGGCCGTTACCTTGTAGAGAAAGGGGATGTATAAGAGAATAGAGGTTGCGAGTTGATGTGAATTAACTTAAAGAAGTTTATCAAGGTAAGCTTTCTCTCGACCCTTTTGGAAGGGTCGAGAGAAATCATGTGTTGACCTGTGAAGGAACCGTTATCCCTATTCAAGACGAAATCGAACTGCTTGGCGTCACTCTCGATAACAAGCTTAAGTTTGAGGGACAGATTCGTAAAATCAGTCGTAAAGTTAGTCAACAGGTTTCTGTTCTCAATCGTCTGAAGAAAATATCGCCTTTTGAATTGACTTAATTGAGGATAGATATATATCGTGCTTTCATTGCACCGCATTTCAATTACTGCTCAGAGTGGTG
>BOPM01001371.1:21479-32515 GCA_022179025.1 Porites australiensis
AGAGTTCCCAATTGAACACACTTTAAGCACTTGTTCATCACGTCTAATCTTTATTTCTTCCGCACAGCTTCCTTAACATACAGCCTAATGTAGCTTTAAATGTGCTTCTATGTATGTTTTTACACAATTGCATTTAGGGTCTCTTCCATCTCTTTAATTCTTAGCGACTTACAAAGTTGACTAATTAAATTTTGCGATATCTCCTCATTAGTAACGATTTAGCGGGATAGAAACATTTTCTCTTTGATGACGTCTGAACAATGAGAGCAGAGCTTTTTTAAAGTCTGGCATCCTGATTGTGTATAAAATGGGATTTACAAGGGAGTTTGCATAAAACAAAAACCTCAAAGAATACTCCAAATCAAAAAGTTCTTTGAAAGAAAGGGAATTCAAAATATCAGTTGACCAGGAAACAAGAAGAAATATTTTGAATGGCAGCCACAACAGTAAAGATACTAAAGTTGTTATAAACAATGTGACAGTTAGTTTTCTTTGTCTTAAAAGAGCTGCACAATGGCGCTGAGGATGAGCTCCAAAACGAAACTTAAACAGAATGGATGTGTAAGAAACAAAGGTAACAATTAAACACAAAAGACAGAAGGATTCCGGTATGTAAAGGTGATATCCAATCAAATAAAGCACCTCTACCCCCTCAATGACTAAAACAATTACAGGAAAAACCCAGACAGCAGTAATTGCCACCACGTAGACCCAACTCTTGATAAGTCGATGCCTAAATGGACGAAACGTAGCGTGAAATCGCTCTAAAGAAATCACAGCAATGTTTGTCAGAGAGACAAGAGGAAAGACATTAAAAAAGATCGGTAATGGAATAATAACTTTCCAAGATAAGTTCAATTTTATAAGGCGACATCGCCGTAGGAGATTAAATTGGACATAACCCCCGGATAGGACTCCAACCACCATATCCGCCACGGTTAAGCTTATAACCAAGTACATGCTGCGAGTGCGAAGGCTTCTGTTCTTTATAAAAAGAAGGATGGCAAGGAGATTCACCGTTACTATAGCAACAAACGCGGCGGTGAATACGGTAAACCAGATGATACACTCGGATGATGAAACAACCATGTTGAGTTATTTTCGTCGTTGGTTTGATTGTTTCTTGATTTTGTGTTACTCGGAACTTTTAACCTGTAAGAACAATATATAAACTTTGCTCAGTGTAAAGAAAGATCATAATTATTAGACTCTTATTACTTTAAATATTTATCCGTTTCTGATTGGCTATAATACCACACATAATTCATCGCTTAAATTGGAAGAAGTTTGTGATATGTGAGTAAATGACAGCAAAATTGCCAGATTATTAAACAGATAAAACTGGAAAAAGACAAAGGACGAGGTTGAGTTGTTTTGGTAATGAGTAATGAGTACTTGTTTCACGAGGAAGAAATAGGTGAAATATAAAGTCAATCAAGCCAACCATGCTTCAATGTGATTTAGTGCCGAACTTTCTCAAAACTCAGTTTCAGTAAAAATAAACTGTAGCACTTCAAAAAACTATTTTTTAGGCGCTTATTAATTGGGAACTTACGTTTGAGGCCGTTTTACACGAAAAGTCAAACACATATTCACCGAATGTTTAATGAAAGAATAAGTTGCTGTTCATCCATTTTTTTTTCTTTTTAAAAAACAGAAGCAGAGGTTCGAAAATGAAACTGTACGCTGCTGTGTTTTGTTTATAAGTCGGAACTGGCAGCTATTGTAATGAAGGTCTAACTTCATTTTTTAGAAGATGTAGTGCAGGGTTCAAGATCCGTTGCTTGCTTGTGGCTTAGCCACAATTTGCCGATGAATTACCAAAAAGCTGCCGACGTAAGTGTCTAAACGTT
This sequence comes from Porites australiensis, assembly GCA_022179025.1. Classification (NCBI taxonomy): domain Eukaryota; kingdom Metazoa; phylum Cnidaria; class Anthozoa; order Scleractinia; family Poritidae; genus Porites; species Porites australiensis. The sequence goes on from BOPM01001371.1 coordinate 23,333, forward strand.
GCGGAAAAGTTCCTATTTTTATTATTATTATTATTTCTATTTTTATTATTTTTACTATTGTTATTATTATTTGTTTCCACTTGAAGTTGATTTTTGTTGCGGTTTGATCGTGCACAGTATAAGTAGGTTTTATTCGTATTTCCCTTTTTTAAGAAAACTTCATTGATTAATAGAACTCAAATTCAACAGTTGAATTGATCGCCCCTTCATAGGCACGTTCTTCCCAGCTGGACATTGTTGTCCGCCATTTTGTAAAACGGATCATGTGATACCGCTTACCTCATGGACAGGCGTGCAACACCAAGCTGGCATTGGTAATTGGGCCAGTCCTGGAGTCCACACACTCACTCAGTAGTATAAACCACTTGAATTTAGCTGATGTTTTTTTTTTTTCGATAGCTAATAAATGTCGCAAAAAAAATAAAAAATGATTTAAACCAAAACTTCCCAAGAATTTTAAAAGTGGCCGAAAATCGCAAAAGTTGCCCAAAATCTCAAAAGCTGCCGAAAAGTTGCCGAGCAACTTGTGGCTTTGCCTATTGCTTGGACTCTTTCATGATCAACAACTCCTTTCAAAGATATCCCATCATAGATTTTCGGTTAAAAATACAAACGCATGTCAGCGTTAATTTATGGCTTCTAATTGTCTTTAAAATTGACAAGGAGAAAATATAAGAAAATGTATTGTGAAACTCGCGCCCAGCCTTGCGTTTTCTGGTCCTTCTTTTTAGTTTTTAAATAATTCAGAAAGTTTCTGCACCAACTATAAGTAAACGATAACTAAAAAACATGTTTAATGAAAACAGATACATTTATTGTTTTCATGATCAGAGATAAAGGAGTATTAGTAAAAAGACGCCGGGTTTTATTAAGAATAACACCAGGCTGCTTTCCGGACGTCATTTGGATTGCCATTTTTCTTTATTATTTGTTTATAGAAGAACAAGCTAAACCTCAAGGTCACGCACAAAAGTAGCCTTTAAGTTTTGTTATGATTTCAATAAGCAGGGTTTTCTGACAAGTTTAGCCTTCGTGGCAGACGTATCTTAAAGGACATATGACCCTTTATTCCTTGTGTTATACGCCTTCTTCTACCCTTCCTCCCTCCCTTTATAGAACCAATTTACTGCTTGTGCCTTCCATTTGAAAAGCTGGATTAGCTAATAGGTATTTCCTGTATAAGATCTCTACAAGACATAATTAAGACTAAAATAAAAATCTAACAATACATCCTCCTCAAAGGACAGAAACTTTTTTGGGGGACTCTCAGGTTCATTGACACTTTGTTTGAACTGAGTCATGAGCTTGTAGTATTAATACAAAGAAATTCCTCAGAAATGAAGCACTGGCCTACCTTATCAGTGAACTGGTCACCTGTTTAGACGCCGTCTGTTTTTCGTTGTTAGTGGAGGAGACCGCTATCAACTACGGTTGCAGAAAAGAGAAGACAAAAACTTGGGGAGAAATCTAAAATAAAGTTTGATAAAGCCGTTAGTCCTTTTTAAAAAAATTAAACTGGTCCCTTGTGTTATTAAACTGTTCACCAAAGTTCAAATTTAGCTGACAAAATTAAAAGCAAGCCGGTTTGTGTGTCTTCCGTGTTCACTTTAGAATATTAAGAATTTATATTTATTCTCTTTACCTAAATAATTCGATGCCAAATCGTATGTAACTTGACGTAACATTTTCTACTGGAATTACATTTGCCTTCTTTTTAAAAGGGCGCTGGCAGTTTAAAAAAATAAAACAGCAAAACGAAGACTGACCGGCGATATAAACGAGTGGAGCAAGACAAGGTCTATTGTATTCTGACTCAGTGTTTGAGTTTCTTTGTCGATCACAAAAGCACTTGCCACTGTTTAATACATTGCCTAAAAATGATAAGTATCTGAGCTTTACTTCTTAATACGTATTATTTTATGTGTAAAGGTGCTTGTTACCAGCTATGGTTATTTGCGATTTTTGCGAAATTTGAGGATTTCTCGAGGTCCTTCTTGGCCCGTTTTTTCTCTAAGTGTAGAACTTTGTCAAATTTGTTATTCGATTCTTGCTATTTTTGAGATATTTTTTTACTCGGTGCTTTTAGGTAGCAAGAATAATCTTTGTTACTTTTGCGATTATTGCGGGATTTTCGGGCCCCCTTTTTGCCCTTTTCTCCATCTCAGTCTAGAATTTTATTAAATTGGTTATTCTTGCTACTCTTGTGATATTTACAAGTGATTGCCTCACAAAATTTCCTGGTGAATCATTTCTTTGGCGAAAATTGCAAAAAGAATTTGTTAGCCAATTCTTGTTCACAAGATCGTTCCTGCATGGACATATCTCAACTCTTATGAAACTTCACTTATTCTACTGGAATTAAACTGTCTTACCTTCTTTAAAAAGGACGCTGGCAGTTTGCAAAAACGGCAAAATGAAGACTGGTCGACGTTATGAGCGACTTGAGCCAGAAAGGGGCTAATGTATTCTGATTTGTTTGCGTTTCTTAGTCGATCACAAAGCACTTGCCACTGTTTAACATACTACCTCCTAGAATGATTGGCATACAGCTGTAGTATTGGTATATAAAAAAATAGACAGTACTTCATTTTATGATATCCATTTTTAGTTATAGTTATTATCATTATTATTATTTTGTTTAGGTGTAAAGGTGCATGTTACTAGTAAAGGTTAGCAAGGGTGTATGTTAGTGACACGATGCCAGTTATGTTAAAATTTAACAACAAAATGGAGACCGTGCCGGTGTTATGAAAAAGTGGAACGAGACACGGGCTAATGTAGTCTGACTTGTTTGTCTTAATTGAGCAACATTTGTGGCTCGCTTTTTAATATACTGGCTAAAAATAATTACTTATTGCACTTTCAAATGTTTATTAATATGCATTTTTAGTTATAATTTTTATTGTAATTATTTGTTGCGAAAGGAAGCGAAAAGATGCATATCTACGAAGAAAACAAGGGATAATTGGTGATGTAAAAACTCTGTAATATCTTACTACGCGGCCATGCATTCAACACTAAGGCTCCCTCCCGGCAAACCGTACTGTGTTTATAAATGCTTTTGTGGTGAATAACAGCAGTCCCTCCATTAGCTTGCAAGGAAGTTCTCCGGGGCGCTCTGGCGGCCGGGCGGCAAAAGGAAGTAGAGCTTACAACTACTTCTTTGGAATTTGAATTCCGCCCCCAATTTTTCTGTGGCTCCCCGTCGACCGAGCTGTGTGATTTTCGCCAATCAGCGGGGAGCGGAAACGAGCGCAAATGTAAACAAACTGACGCGATTAACAACTAGAACAATCACTAGCTCAAATATTCGAAAGAGGCTGTTGGTTAGGATAGAGAACGCCCAGTAGAAGCTTTGGTAAAATTATACTTCCTTGGAGGCCAGCTTGGGTGCTCACTTGTAATAACCTTTTTTTTTTTTTCTTATTTGTTGTGGGCTGGCTCTTGCAGTTTTAAACTGGTTTAATCATTAAAAAGCCTGAAAGAAAAAATAAATAAATAAATAAATACAAATAGTTTCTTATGTCACTTCTTAATGTGTTTTCTTTTTGCTTACGAAGATTTCGGATTTGAGCGGTAAAATGTTATTTCACAGCTGCGTAACAGCCAGTTCACGATATATCGTAAAGTTCACTTAACCACATTTAATGTTAGAGACAACTAAAAACCTTGCTTTAAAAGGTTGACGTGTTCTTTTTCTTTATTCCTTATGAAATGAATTGGCTTACAATTCCTCTTTTACAGAAATAAATTAAACTTCACTGTAATTATAGCACGAAACAGCGACAATTCAAACGCTGTATTTCAATTGATCATGAGGAGATGTGGTATAGTCATTTAAATATCTGTTTACTGCATGGTACTTACTGCCTTGAATTATTCCAATTTGATTGGTTTCTCTCTAATTACAGCTTAAAAATTTTCCATAAGTTAAAGTTTATGACTTTTTTTATTCTTCCAATTTTCCTACACCAAGGAAAATTACAACTGAACAGGTGAACCGGAAATTTATCATTTATCAGTTAATTATTAGAACGTGATGGATTAGATGAATAAATAGGAAGTGCTTTATGTGGAGAAGTAAAAACACATCACGACAATAAATACAGACGAAGTCAGGATGTTCAGTGAAAACTCTTACAGAAAAATAGAGGCCAATTGCAAAATAACATTTTTTTTTTGTAGTGGAATAATAGACCTCTTATTCGATGGTTTAGCATATAATACGTGCGGATATTTTGCGAGTTGCGTGGTAAAATACGAGCAATGAGCAAAATGTCCGCTCGTATGATTATGCTAAACCATGGAATAAGAGGTTTATTATTCCACTACAAAAAAACTTGTTATTTTGCCATTGGCCTCTATTTTTTGGTAAGAGTTTTCACTGAACATCCTGACTCCGTCTGTGAGAATGACGTGAACAACGAGAAAATGTTCGCGCCCGTATGCCAAACCATTGAATAAGAGGTTAATTATTTTACTGCGAAAGAAAAATGTTATTTTGGCTTCTATTTTCAAGTAAGAGTATCCAAAATATCCTCGGCTGATTCTGTTAGCCATAGTTGCTCCTTTTGCATCCGCCGGTATTCCCCCTGTTGCAAGCCGGTTAAACCAGGACACTACAGTGTATTTAAGGGTCTCGTATGTCATATTTTTGTTTGTTTTTTAATTTCTTTGTTTGTTTTTAATGAAAAATCATTTAAAGGAAATGGTTTTTGAGGGGGAGGAACGTGAGGACGACGACGATGATGATGATGACAATGTTAATGATACGAACAGTCTTGCGGCTAGCAAAGAATTTGATAACTGAATAATTAATTGGCCCGCAGACACTGCTTCGCCGAGTTTTTCTTGTCCAAGCATTGTACGTGAATCGACTGTGATATAATCTGTGGCGTTAAATTTTGGTTTCACATGACGTCATCAAAATTAAAACTAGAGAATTGTCGATCCTTCCGATTTTTCACTTTCATAAAGTATGTAAGAGCAGCTAAAAACTAATATTGAGACAAATTTTCACTTCGAAGTGGTTTTCGTTTTGCGATAGTCAGTACGCTTAATTTCTACTCTTTTGCGTGACGTGCCATTTACATGGCAGCTTAGAGCGACTGTCATGTTGGTTAAAAAAGTGTGGTATTTGAGGGGTATCTATTGTAGTTTTGCCGTAAGAGAAAACCTCAATAATATTGCTACAATTAAGTACTCACACGGGACGAAAAATTGGATTTACTGTACTTTTGACACGCGTCAAAAGTTACGTCAAATATAGTATTGGCTTTGACTTTACCTTTGACGCGCGTCGAAGATGTCGCCAAATATATAACCTCTTTGCTTACTCCTGTGACCTCGGTAAAGGTGAAGTCAAATTGCTAACAACTTTGACTTCTCCTTTGACGCGCGTCAAAGATGAATTCCGGAAATGAGCCAATGCTTTGCTATTCCTTTAACCCTTATCAAAGGCGTTGTCAAATATGCTGGTAACTTTGACTTTACCCTTTGACGCACGTCAAAGATGAAGTCAAAAGTGTAGTGGCTGTGACCACACCTTTGATATCAGTCAAAAATGAACTCAAATGCGACCGCTACACTTTTACAACACTTTTGAATGGTTTCAAAAGTGAGAGCAAATATGCAATGAATTACTTCTACAAACACTTATGTCGAAAGTGATATTAAGAAAGGAAATTAAAAAGCTGTATTTGAATACTGTTTTAAAGATATTTATACGACAATACCGAACACAGGCTGGTAATCATGCTAATTGCTGTTTTATAGCTATTTTTGAAAACGTTTTGAAATATTTACTTTTCGAAGTTTTTTTTTGTCTTATCTTGAGTGGATGATTTTCCCCTTGATCGATCAATATACGATGTAATGATAGCGACGCAAAACAATGACTCAACAATTGGACGATGGAAGACTGAAGCCAAGCAAGACAACTTGTTTTTGGCGCGAAATTGTCGCGGCTGCAAACTCTCTCCGCCCGCGGGAAACCAAGAGAGAATGATCTAGCTCATTCTCTCTTGCTGGAAACCCAAAATGCACGATGACGTCATGTTGGATGGCGTCTTTAGGATTTGTTTATGGTTTGTTGCTAGGCAACTGCGGATACCAAACCGATAGAAAGATTTATGACCAAACCGAAATCGCAGTTTAATGCGATCCTCGCGTGATACGCGCGCTGCGCGCGTGACAAAATTATAAACTCGCTCCGCGAGAATGAAATAATACAAGACTTGTAGTCTTTTTTTCATGGACAGTGTACTTCAATAAAAATGTCTGTACCGGACTTTGATGGGCATATTACTGAACCAAGTACATAAGCTTATTTAAATTGGATTCAGTGCAGTTTATCAAACAAAAAAGTGTGGTTATTTGAAGACTACGGATGTTTTACGAACGTGAGTATCTCTTTCTATTGATTTTTCTGGGTTGTATACGTAATGGGGCTCAGGCTGCATATTTTTTTAGAATATTCCATTGATTTTTGTGCCACCACAGTGCCAGCTGGTTATGTTTCAACATTTAATAATAATTATTCAAACATATCGAGCTGTCCCTTCTTTATTGTGACTGGATAATAACTTTGGAGGTTAAAAAGGTATAAAAATAGCGCGCGTAGCAAGCTTTTCCGCGCGAGTTTTGAGCGAGAGACTAAGTTTGTAGAGGGCAAAAAAGAGGAAGGAGGGGCCGGGAGGGACTAACTCGCGCAATAACTCGATTGGAAACCCTTGTATGCAAGCTAGGTATAATATAAAGTGTTTCTTTAGTTTAATTTTAAGCTTTGGGCATAGAGCGAAATTTTGATTTAATTTTCCTGGACTTTATTAAGTAATAATAAGGCTCGATTCAAACGTCAAATTTCACACGTGACGAACTTAATGACAATACACGAAGTGTAATGTTCCTATATTCAAAAGCATTAGGTTCGCTACACATTTTTAACCGGGTCTTTAAGTTTTGATATTAATAAATGTAAATGAAATGCCCAATTGCTTAGAAAAGGCAACTATTAGAACATTTGCTGATAACACCACTCTATTGTACTCTTCCAACCCTCTAACAATATTAGGACTCATGGCAAACTGATGATCAAACTTAACCTACTTCTGAAATGATACAATTACACAACATATCGCATAAATTTAAAATTCAGTTCAGTACATAGAGTCAGATAAAGGGTACAAATTTGTACTGAATAATAAGCCAACATCAAAGACTAAGAAAAATGTGGTTACAGACGCCGTAAAAGTAATCATTTATTTCCGTACAGGCAGTATAAGCATCATTATGTCTACTAAATTAATCTATTAATTTTACAAGGTGCTAGATTGTTTTCTCATTGTATTTCATGTATTTGCATAAGCAGTTATCCATTACATCAGCTTAAAGCATTTACTCTCTATATAATGTCTAATCAAACAGGATCAGGATTGCAAATAAATTACTGGATGAATTCTTGGAAATACAGGATTTTGAATTGATTTTACCCGTGAATTATCGTTTTGTTCCCTTTAGAACTAAACACATTTTTAAAAACCTATCAAACCCCCTTCCCTTTAAGGAAACCATATCTAGGTTATTAAGCAGGGAAAAAGAGGATAATAAGTACTCGTATCAGTGCATGTTTGGTCAGTAGTGCTAGGTTGTTACTATTACGTTCTCCACAGAAGCCTCCCAGCATTATTTTGGGCTCGACCCATTCTCCTCACGCAATGGCGGCTCCGCCGTCAAAACTTTTTCCCGAACTCGAAAAAGTGAGCCTGCTCGCGGGCTAGCTCCACAGAAATGACAAGAACCCATAAAGAGAGCGTGTTGTAGGGAGGACACAGTAACCAACAAGCTCACGCAATCTGATTGAACAGACACGACTACTTATGAAAATAGCGAATGAACGTTGACCAAAGAACCGGGTTGGTGCGTGAAAGCCTGCGAATTTTGCGGCAACTGAACAAAAACAGAATTCGCGGAAACGCACGAACTTTAACGATAACATTCTGATTTCGAAGGATGCAAATACTGCCGGCACTGGGAGTTGAAATAAACAAAACTCTGTAAGAGCGTATACTTGGGCGTCTGATGTGTGAGTAGTAAAACACCGCTTTTTATTGTTAAAAGTTCGTTGAGATATGTGTAGTGGAAAACGTAAGAGGTGGAGTTACATTTCATGGTCGCTTATCAAAGTTGCAAGAGCCCAGTTGTATGGTTGCGACTTCTTTTATCAGTGAATTCTCATGGCGGTGGTTGTTTACTATTGCTTTGGGAGTATTTGAACTCAAGGTTCAAGAGCATAAATCCTAAAATCCAGTTTATCAAGTTTCTGAAAAACATGATTATATATGTTCTTTATATGCTATATATTTACGGGTCGACGTGCTGACCTCTTTTTCAGAAAGAAGACAGGGAGAGGCGATAATTGAAGGGGTGCGCTTACTATAAATTAATAGTTGAAAAGGGTGACGTAGCCCAAGCATTTAAAGTACCTATGAGGCTAATACAGAAGACGTGGACGCTACTTTCTGGAGGCAATTTGACGTTCAGGCTTCTTGGTAACAAGGAAAATCAGCATTTATGTTTACTTTTCACACCAATCTCCTCCCCGCCTTCCTTTGCGAACAAATTTTTATCGAGAGAGACGTCTGGGTATGAGACAGTCACCATAGCATGTTATAAGGACAGCCTCCTAGCCAACACATTCTTTTCCAGTGTTTAGCGCGTTTTCCCGATGATGTAAGCGGTGGTAAATTCAACAATAGCAGAGCATATTTGTTCGGTTCAATTATCTTTATCTGCTGGTGAAACTCAGGTCCACATTCGCTAACATGCTTAATAAAAAGCATACTCATTACATCGTGCACTATTACACAAACTATATCCATGGCCTACTCTTACATTATGTAGTATTAATTACACGGTGATCGAATACACGTACTTAAACATGAGTAGGAACTGTAAATGCTGACCTCTTTTTCAGAATGAAGAGAGGTAGAGGCGACAATTAATATAAAGGAGTGCGCTCACTTTTTTTTAAAAGAGTGTCCTAATGCAAGCATTTGAGTACCTTAATGAAGCTACAACAGAAGACCAGGACGCTATTTATTGAAGGTAATTTGGCGTTCAGGCTTCTCGGGAAAATGTGTACTTTAACATTAAGCAGGAACTATACCGTTAAATACAGGTTGT
>BOPM01001371.1:32954-42954 GCA_022179025.1 Porites australiensis
GGTGAAACTCAGGTCCACATTCGCTTACATGCTTAATAAAAAGCATACCCATTACATCGTGCACTATTACACAAACTATATCCATGGCCTACTCTTACATTATGTAGTATTAATTACACGGTGATCGAATACACGTACTTAAACATTAGTAGGAACTGGAAATGCTGACCTCTTTTTCAGAATGAAGAGAGGGAGAGGCGACAAAAAGGCGTGCGCTCACTTTTTTTTTTGAAAAGAGTGTCCTAATGCAAGCATTTAAGTACCTTAATGAGGTTACAACAGAAGACCAGGACGCTATTTATTGAAGGTAATTTGGCGTTCATGCTTCTCGGGAAAATGTGTACTTTAACATTAGGCAGGAATTATACCGTTAAATACAGGTTGTAAAATCCATTAAAAGAGCTAGTTATATCTTCTTTGCAACAAATTTCGAATGAATTTAGCTCCAATTAATCTTGTTATGTTAAATTTTCGAGGACGGAAAAGATACTTAACTCTTTCACAAGAATCGGTGTTAACATCTGGAACTTAATTCCAACCTCAATAAAACTATTTAGCCGAACCAAATGTCGGAAAGTGATCAAGTCGAGTTTACTTGAGGACTTCCTCCAGTCTGAAGATGACTATGTTAAAGTCCCTGCCCCGTTTTATTGAGCATTTCTCTTCCCTATCATCGTTACCTTTATAGTTGTTTAGCTCTATTACCATAATATTTTTAAGAATTCTCTTTGTCCTGTTTATAGTGTTTTCTTCTCATAGTGTTCTCTTTAGTTATTTATAGTTTATTTAATTATTTGTTAAATTATCGTGAGTTTTCTTTCCTTTCTTTAATTTTTCGTTTGTTCAGGCAAACCAGACTTACAGGGGTGGAGATAGTTTAAAAATAGGTACGATGCTGATGGCCAATTGCTTGATTTAAATTAGAATCGTTTGGAATTATTTGTAAAATGTTGTAACTGCCATATGAATGCTTGCTTTTGAGCCGAACAAGAGCTAGTCTAGGCGCAAACATATACTGAGACGGTGAGGACCATGATGAGCGAACACGATAACGATGAAGAGCGGAAGAAGAGCTATGATGAGGTTTAAAAGAACACAAAAGTCATTATGGCTCGTAGTCATGCATGCCAGAACAAGCGTCAATCGAGTGAGCTAATTCACTTCCAGATTCCACTCTTTTCCAAGACGCCTACGAACGCAAAATCGTTCGAGACGCGTAAGCATTTGAATATATTTTAAAAGCGTAATTGATAAAACCAGCTTTTAACTCTCCCACCGATGCATTAGGACTGTATCTTTAGAAATAAAATCTTTATTAATTCAACAACAGTCGCAGCGTATAAATTTATATCAGCTAATATAGCAACTGTCGCATATAAAAGGCTATTTCCTTGACATCAGACATTTTTTGCGCGCTTAGCATGTATATACTATATCAAAAACATTAACTTTACCTCATTCACAATGAGCGTATAACAAATTTCTTTTTTTCCTCGAACAGAGAGAAATTGTTAATTACACGATGTATCGTCGTCATGTCGTCGAATGTTTTAAATCATCACAGTCACAACTCGAATTATATGAGTATTATATTGATCACTAAAGTATATTTAGGTATTCTTGTCACTAAAATCAGTAATGAATTTAAGATGACTAAATCTAAGAATACAGTGGATATTATCGAGAAGCATGAAACATGACGTGTATGGGTAACAGTTTTGTACCGTTTTCGAAGTTTTGGATGCGAGTTCGCGAGTTTACGAAAGCGTGCGAACGGAAGTTATTTATGCAGCTGTACGTAATTCGTTCGGGATGCATAAATACAGATGCAAGATTTAAAATATCTATTAAGACAAGGCACATTGCCAGGAAAGTTGTGAGGTTACCCCTGTGTTAAAAATCCCCAAAGTTTATCATGAATGCAATGCAAGTAAACGTTGACTACAGCACTCCAGACATTACAAGAGTATGCGCAATTTTTCACGGCTACGGAATTTTGCAACAACATTATATAAAAGTTAATGTAAAAACATAAGTGTTTAAGAGAACATACAGCATCTAACAAGTGTCCGTATACATATTTGGTAAAACGTAGCGATAGCTCAAGAGGCCCTATTCATATCAGATTTATGGATGACACGAACTCACAACACTCGAAGTTTTGCGGGAGCGCGCAAACATTGATGCGAGACGAACAAAAATTGTTATTTTCTCTAAGAGCGATTAGTCACTTACGGATGTTCAAGATATACAATGAACAGGAGAGTAATGATTCAATTCGACACTCGACACTGATGTACATTGCATTTCAAAAGGGCACAAGGAGTGTCGCTAAAGATAATTTGTGTTAATAAAGGAATACGACAGTTAAGGCCGAACTATAGACACCAAGTAACTGTAGGTTCACGAAAGCAACGCAAATTAACGACAACCATAAAGCCGTGAAGTGTGGGAATTTTTGAGACACGCGAAGCTGATGAAAGGCGGTGTAAGACGCTAAAATAAGTTAAAAACAATAAATGAATAATTAAAGCTAAAAAAACCCAGAAGGTTAAGAAATTAAGATAAACTATATTCAGTATGTGCAAATAAGAAATTCGGGAGAACTATAGGCGAGGGTATACACAATATGTACAAATGTATCCATAATCATATTAAATTAAGAACTTCAAAGAGAGCAGTTTGAGCAATTATTGTCTCCTAATAGCATACTAAGATCCACTTTTCTAACGTTATATTTGAAAGAGGACAACGCGGAAGCTTCTTTCGCGTTTCTAGGAACAAATCTCTATACCTTTGGGCCCATCTCATATACCTGAGCGAGTGCTTTCCAAAGGAGACTGTGTTAAATCTGAGTATAGTGAAGTCAAGTTTGCGCAATTTATACTTAATTGCAGGCTGTTCAAACAGAGTGCTAAGTACGCCGGGCACATGTTGTTTTTAACTTTATACATGAGCATAGCTATGTCCTGTAATCGCAGGTAGGAAGAGTATCACATCACTGTAAGTTTACGAATAAACCGAATGTTTATTGCAGTGTGTGCAATTTGACGGAGACAAAGGTAATGCTAAGTAAACAAGAGCATAAACGCAAGCCGAAGTACGTCGACCATAGTTGTCGCGAGTTATCAATAGTAACCCGAAGGGCGGACAGCGTGCAATTTGGCAAAAGCATAATAATAGGGTTTACGATAGCGCGCGTTCGTAGTAACCGGGTACGTAACTGAACACAAAGATTAATGCAAGCCGAAGTAGTCAGCAGTGCATGGTCGCAGCTAACTGACAGTATCCAAAAAGATGGCGCGAGAGTTTCATGACAGTGTACGCAATTTGGCAAAGTCAAAAAACTGTCTACAATAGAACACGTTCGTGAAGTAAACACGAAGGTAAATGCAAGCTCAAGTAGTCGACAGTGGTCGTAAGTTACCGACAATATCACAAAGGATGGCGATAGTATTCATTACCAGCTGATTACAGTGCACGCAATTCGGCAAAAGCATCTAGTAAGCGATTACGATATATTGAGCGCTCTCCGTGATAATAAGTGAAAACGGAGATAAACGCTGAGAACGCAAGACGAAGTAGTTGACGATAGTGGTCGAAAGATACCGAAAGTACCACCGAATGATGGCAAGATTGTTGAGTACAGTTTACGCCATTTGGCAAATACAAATAAGCGTTTCCGATAGCGTGTGATCGCAGTAATGTATAAATTATAATCAGGAACATTTGACGGAAGCTAAAGAAGCCAAGAATATAGTAGTCGAATGTGACCAATAGTGCCCCGAAGGTAAGTGAGAGTTCAATAAAAGTATTGAAACGCGCCTATCCTTAGAAAAAGGTAACTAAGAAACAGAATAAAAAGGCCATTGTTGCTTGGTAGCAGTCATTTTAGTTAGAAGAAAACTTCCTCCTTTAAAAATGACTGCTACCCAAGCATAATTCTACAAAGTGTTTATTCACGTTTTACGCTTTTGAAAACATTATTAGATTAAGTTATTTAAATATTTCTTCTTGAACGAGACATCTTCGTGATGATAGACTTGACTGTAATTGTGTTGTAAGTCGCAGGCACATTTCATTTAGGGGAATCCGACAGCCGGTGAGATAGTGACCATGAAGTCCATTTAAGAAACATGTCCTAAACGTAACAGAAGAAAGTGCAACGTTAATTATAAGTCAGACCGTAGATTAGCTATGGCAATGGTTAGTTCTAATGAAACTACGATAAATGAATGCCTCGGAATACCCCTGCTCGAAAACGCTTGTAACAAAAGCTACTAATTATTTGTTACTGACGAAATCACATACCTTACAGAGTTGATATTCTCGCATCAATGACATGTTTTTTGTCAGATGACGAACAAGTGCAGTTGGGAACGAACCTAAACTCAGCAAAGATAACGATCAAAGCAACCATTCGTTAACAAAATAAAGCATCTGAAATAAATACAGGTGCTCGAGCAACACCCATCACAATTTTTGGGGTTTACCCGTACTTAGTGTGATAAGCGCTATAAGAAACTTTTTATTCCTGTCTCCTGTTTTGCAACAGGGATAAATGAGTTCATTACTGTTGTTTGCTTATTAAGTGCTCTATTCTCTGTTAAGTAGACGACATGTGCTACGTCATGCTCTTATAAATAGATTTTATCGTCAAATAAAGGATACGTGTATCAACCCTATCTTCATAACTGGTTTCAGTGCTTAACTACCATGGGGCTTGATATGCAAGTTTAAAGAGAAAATCGAGGGTTAATAGAATACGACTAAACAAACAGTTATAGTACAAACTACCTGAAGTTTAATAGACGTTTTCCCACTCGATGCCATGAGCAAACTGATTCGGCGACTCAATTTCAGTCCAAGGTATTTTTCCGATATATTCAATCTAGAAAATAAATATGCTCAAGAAAAACAAACAATCCGTTAGAAAATGTTACCAGCTGATATCAATTAAACTAATATTGAACCTATCACTAACGAGAATTATTGAGCTGGTTTCTGTTTATTCTTTACAGACCGCCTCTTCCCGGTGCAAAGAGATCCTAAAATTAGTTCTAAAAGTGAGTTTGGCTTCTTTAAGACTCAGTCATAAGTTACTTCTTCTTTCGTGTTCTCTTAACACAAGAACATTTACAGCTGTAGGTGTATAGTAATACATGTACTCTATAAAGCTATGACCAATTCTTCGTAGTACTTCAGAGAGCATGTGTCTCAAATATTTTGCCGAGCTAGAATCCCAGTTTACCTAACTATATATTCATTACTTTAGAGAAATATCAGAGTTCCTCGTAATACTTCAGGAAGCACCTGTCTCCCATATTTGCTGCGTTGGAATCGCAGTTGACCTAACTACATATTACTCAGAGTATCCTTGCAACAGTTCTGCTTCAGGGAGTGCATGTCTCCCATATTTGCTGGGTTGGAATCCCAGTTGACCTAACTATGTTTTACTTAGAGTATCCCTGCAATAGTTCAGGAACCGCATGTCTCCCATATTTGCTGGGTTGGAATCCCAGTTTATCTAACTATAAATTAGTAAGAGTATCCTTGCTTGTTGGGTTGGAATCCCAGTTTACATAGTTTCAATACTAATATTTAACTTTCATAGACTGAAATATCAGTCCAGGGAGCTCCTGTGTCACTTGCTTACTGGGTTTGGTCCCTGTATATCTAGATTTAATACTACAATTTAACAATCATAGACTGAAATATCAGTCGAGGGAGCTCTTGTCTCCCTCGCTTGCTGGGTTTGAATCCCAGTTTATATAGTTTCAACACTAAAATCCAACTATCATAGACTGAAATATAACGGAGCTCTAGTCTCCCTTGCTTGCTGGGTTTGAATCCCAGTTTATCTAGTTTTAATAGTAAGTTTAAACCATAATAGACTGAAATATCAGTCCAGGGACCTGTTGTCTCCCTTACTTGCTGGGTTTGAATCCCAGTTTATCTAGTTTTAATAGTAATTGTTGACTAGTACAGGCTGCAATATTAGTTGGGGGAGCTCCTGTCTCCCTTGATTACTGGGTTGGAATTCCAGTATATATAGTTTCAATACTAAAATTTTACTATCTAGACTGAAATATCAGTCCAGGGATCTGCTGTCTCCCTTGCTTGCTGGGTTGGAATGCCAGATTATTTAGTTTTGATACTAAAATTAAACTATCATGGATTGAAATATCAGTCTAGGGGGCTCTTGTCTCCCTTGCTTGCTGGGTTTGAATCCCTGTGTATCTAGATTTAATACTAAAATTTAACTTTCATAGACTGAACTGTAAGTCCAGGGAGCTCTTGTCTCCCTCGCCTACTGAGTTTGAATCCCAGTTTATACAGTTTCAATACTAAAATTCAACTATCATAGACTGAAATATAAGTCCAGGGAGCTCTAGTCTCCCTTGCTTCCTGGGTTGGAATCCCAGTATATATAGTTTCAATACTAAAATTTTACTATTATAGACTGAAATATCAGTCCAGGGATCTGCTGTCTCCCTTGCTTACTGGGTTTGAATCCCTGTGTATCTAGATTTAATACTAAAATTTAACTTTCATAGACTGAACTGTAAGTGCAGGGAGCTCTTGTCTCCCTCGCTCGCTGGGTTTGAATCCCAGTTTATATAGTTCCAATACTAAAATTCAACTAACATAGACTGAAATAAAAGTGCAGGGAGATCTAGTCTCCCTTGCTTGCTGGATTGGAATCCCGGTTTATTTAGTTTTAATAGTAAGTTTAAAGTATCATAGACTGAAATATCAGTCCAATAGTTCAGGGAGCGCCTGTTTCCCATATTTGCTGGGTTGGAATCCCAGTTGACCTAAATATATCTTATTTAGGGCGTCCTTGCAATTGTTCAGGGAGCACCTGCCTCCCATATTTCCTGGGTTGAAATCTCAATTCACCTAACTATATTTTACTTAGAGTATATTTGCAGTAGTTCAGGGAGCACCTGTATCCCTCATTTGCTGGGTTGGAATCCCACTTGAATTAAGTGTGTAATTTATCACTTTATATAAAAGTTAAGTACTAAAGTGTGACGTCACGCTGTCATGACAACCATTTTTCTGGGTCTAAACAAAACCAGGCTGCAATACGGACGCCATTGTTAATTGCGGTTTCGTATTGTTCGCTAAATAATCTCGACATGATTGACTTTCTATTCCAAAGAATGAAAAAAACAATGGTTTATGGACTCCACTGTTGTGCTCGATGCAAACGTTTGAAGCTGTACGTGCGATTTTATGGAGAAATTTATCTGTGAGTAGGTGGTCGATCCCCACAGTGAAAGGCCACAAAGGTCACGAACATGCATTGCTTTGCTCCGGAATGTAACCATAATTCGGAATCGCATACTTGCCGGTTCTTTCTGTTTCCAAATCCAGATAAGGACAAGGAAGAATATGACCGATGGGTTCGCTTACTAAGGTAGGCTGAATGTTTGCTGTTTTTGTATGGTTTTTCACCATCGTGCAATTTGGGTGCAAGTTTGTTTACAATGATAACGGTGATAAAGAAATACTTGAGCTTTGTAAATGTATGGCGAGAAGTGTAAGGCACAAGTAGTATTCCGATAGTTTAAGCTAAAATTTTGGCGTTGTTTAAACCTCTTAATGTTAATCTGAAGGGTAATGTTCTATATCAGGAGAGCTGACAGAAAACCAAGCAAGCATTCCAAAGTGTGCAGCTGTCATTTCAGACGTGGAAAGAAATCTGCAGGGCCGGAAATTTTCAAGTGGAATGCTGATAAACTATTCCCGTCACAAAAAACTCCTCCGAAAAAGAAAAAGAAACCCAAATCATTGGTTAATAAGTTACCGACTGTTAAAGATACCATGGCCATCATTAATGCCAAATCTACAGAGTCTTCAGATACATGGGACGAAAGATCCTCAACTCCAACTGAGCAAATAATCTTAGAGGCAGAATTAAACGTAGCGAAGCAGGAGCTGAACTATCACCAGGACACCATGCAGTATCAGAAAAAACATTACTCTGTTTCAAACTTGAGTTCTGAAGTAATCAGAATGGAAACTGGTTTACCAACAAAGGAGATTTTCACAATTGTAGTGGATTATACAGCTAAATTCAAGGACTCCATTTCTTATTACTGTGGATGGAAAGTCGAGTCCATAACCTTTGAGGACCAAATCTTCATAACACTTATGAAATTACGGCAAAACTACACCAATTTACACCTGGCACAGCTATTTTCATGCAGTGTTGGGACAATTTCTAACATAGTTATAACATTTGTACACATCTTACATACACTGCTGTTTGATGATCTGATGAGAGTGATTCCTTCCAGGAACAAGAACTGCTTGTGTTCGCCATCATCCTTTTCAGAGTTCTCGAGTTGCAGAATTATTATTGATTGTACTGACATTGAAGTGGCCACACCAAGCCTTATGAGTCAACAAAATGTGACCTATTCAAGTTACCGTGGGATGAACTCATTCAAAGTTTTGACAGGGGTTGCACCTAATGGAGTGTTGACCTACATTAGCAACCTCTACCCTGGATCCATCTCTGACAAAGAGATTGTCCAGCAATCTGGTTTTCTACAGCACTTTGTTCCTGGTGATCTGATCTTAGCAGACAAAGGATTTCTCATTCAAGACATTGTTCCTAAGGGTGTGTCTGTGAACATTCCACCATTTCTTGAACACGGTAAATTTACTGAAAGTGAGGCCAAGTTAACCAAGTCAATTGCTAGATGTCGCATACATGTTGAAAGGGCAAATGCAAGGCTCAAAGATTTTAAAATTCTGAGTTTTGTCCCTCCATACTTAAGGTCTCACATTGACAAAGTGTTTCAGTTATGTGCAGCTATTGTCAACTTGCAGTTTCCTTTAATTAAAGAGGGGTGTGAGGGAACAGACTTTGACTAGGAAATTTAATGTACATTGCCAGTTAAGTGGATACATAAGTGATATTCTCAAAAGCAATATTGTACAGTTGGGTGTACTTTTTATTGTTCTTTAATCATCATATTCTTTAAGATCTTCTGTCAGTAGGCTTTTGTTATGGTACATGTTTAAGTTCAGGATGCCTGCAGAGGAAGTGAAGCAATTCGAGTGATTTAATATTTCCTTCTTAATGTTGTATATGCATGCACGTTTCATAACATCAAAATAAATTTTTATGATTCATGATACATGTACTACTGCACATTCTCTTGCTAATACTTTAAGAAAATGTATAATATCAGTCTGCTCAGTCTGCAGGATTTGTATGTGTATTTGTACATTTGGACTTAGAGGGTTAACAGTCATGTGTTTGATTGGGTAGTGTTTCTATAACTTATGAGAAACTTAAAGTTGGTCACTCTTAGGAGTTAAAGGATTGAATGAAACAGACTCAGTCATAACAAGTTTTCAAAGAGAAACTTATTTTAATGTTTGTCACAAACTAAGGAACTATAAACAATAAAATTAACAGGTTACATTTCATACATTATTATTTAGGAATAAAAATACTGTGAAATTGAAAATTTTCCGAACAGCAACAAGTTTGAAAGGTGGACAGCCCATATCATGTATAGCCCTGTACACAACATACAAATTGTGTTTCAGTCATACAAGAAGTGCCCTATAATGGAAAAATAATAATAAAAAAAGAATTGAAAGTTTTAGAGTTCTCCCTCAATAATTTTTGGGAAAAGGTGTTTCAAATAAAATTCTTTCAGTTCTTCAATCTTAATCTCCCAAGAGTCATCCCGCTGAATTTCAAGAACTACAAAATCTTTCAGCGTCCAGACGACAAAGTAACACTTCTTTCTCTTGGTGAGAAATAAGTGGCCCTGGACTTGGTGCCAGTAAACAAGATAACAATAATAAAAAGAATTGAAAGTTTTAGAGTTCTCCCTCGATAATTTTTGAGAAATTTGGTGTTTCAAATAAAACTCTTTCAGTTCTTCAATCTTAATCTCCCAAGAGTCATCCCGCTGAATTTCAAGAACAACAAAATCTTTCAGCGTCCAGACGACAAAGTAACACT
>BOPM01001371.1:45256-55666 GCA_022179025.1 Porites australiensis
TTTTGTTATTGAAACTTATTCACTAGGTGGGGTAATATTAATGCACCCAAGTGCAGCGCGAGTTTCTCTGTTTCATCAAAACATAATTTCCGTGAGCTGGCGAACAAATCAGCTTTGTAAAATACGATGAAACAGTTTTTTTAACTGTACATCTTCAAGGGATATGCAGTGATGAATTTATAAAATTAGATAAGTTTTTATGCTAATTGGTGTCATAATACGGTAAACCCTTGCTTTTTAACACAGCTCACCAAAGCCTAAATATATGACTTCGTATACACTGTTGGAGATAACACCGAGAATAAATACATTAGATAAATTTTTACAGGTAAAATTCTTCAATAAAGTGCTATTACAGTCACCTGGTGTTCTTTTCTGCCTCTCTGTTTTCAGCGCAATTTAAGAATTAGGATGCACAGTGTGGAATATGGGGCCATGACAAATTGTAGTTTATTCTGAACGAATGTTGCTAAGAATTGAGCAAAATTGCAAATGTTCAAACAAAAATGGCCTATACGCGGAGGCTCCACCCGAAGGGAATTCCATTTCCAGGCTTCAAGTATATGGGAGTGTTGGGATTTCACTTGTTGAGGTATATGAAAGAGTAGGGAAAACTGTCATTTCGGTTGGTAAAAAGCCCAAAAATGGCTAACAGACGCATTACATGGCTGTGAAAAGAGCTGAGTAGCTGGTTTTGTGATTTATTCATTTACAACAGTTAAGAGGGATGCAAAGTTCTAAACAAGGTATGTGAAAGAGGTCCCATTTGTCAAGAGAAGGTATGTGAAAGGGGTACCACTTGTCCATAGAAGGTATGTGAAAGAGGTCCCATTTGTCAAGAGAAGGTATGTGAAAGGGGTACCACTTGTCCATAGAAGGTATGTGAAAGGGGTACCATTTGTCCATAGAAGGTATACCAATGGGGGACCTTTTCTGTCTAAAATGGTATATACAAGGGTAAGGGGTTGGACCTCGGGGCGGAGCCCCCACGTATTAAACTTTGTTGAGAACCCCCGGGACTTCAATCTTTGCTGAATTCCTAAGGAAGCCTTACTCCTAAAGAACAAGATGAAATTATTGTTAATAAAATTTCCACTGTTAATCAGCGTACTCGAGAAATTACCGGACATTTGCAAGTATTGCAACTGAAGGTCTGAGACAACAAAAACTGAAGTCCGAGTCAGAATTTTTTAGCGGCACTTCGGTTTCATGAAGGTGAAAGAAAAAAAGAATTTGCGCAAGCTTTGTTGAGCATAATGTCAGCTGGGTTTTTCCTTTTCTTTTTTTTTTTGTTTTCTGTTTAAAGAAGTGTAATTTATTCGTGGCTTTCCCACGAACATCAATATAATTAAGCAGAATTGAAATGAGCTTAACCAAACAAATCGTTAGCATTTCAGAATGGTTTCGTTCTCCCTAAATTGACATTAAGAATGAAGGTGATGCTACACGGGACAATTTGCAACGACGATTTTTAGCACAACACAGCGTTGCAACATTGTTCCAACATTGCAACGCTGTGTTGCACGATTACAACTTTGGTGCAGTGGTCATGAGAAATACCGATCTGCTTTGCACGCGAAGCATAATAGTTCCCAGTCTCCTTTTGCACAATTTTTTTATGTCCCTCAATCTCCGGTGTGCCAGGGATTTAGCAAATCCCGCTTCCCCTTACACTTACAGGACCGACCCACGGGTCCGACTCACGTCTCGAGTTCGGAATTAAAAGTACTTAAGTGTCGGTCTCGAATTTTGAAACCAGGGTCTCGCAGTGTCGCCAAATGTCGAACCCCTAACGATGAAGAATGTAAACCGTATTGTGTGACTGGCCCCCCGCGTCAAATAATGCCACAAAGTTAGAACAAAAAAATGTAACTATGTGCGACTAAATAAGCGACTTTGTCTCCCACCTTGCATGACACGAAACATGAAAGTGCAGCCAAAAAAAATTATCTGAATAAATCTGACTCAGACTTCAGTATCATCGCCTCCGGTAGTAATACCATTTCGCCTTGTTGACTGGTTCTCTGTGGGAGCAAGGCCTTCATACAATTCAGGAAGACAAAATTCAGTATCCAACACTGTAATGTGTCAGTTATCTGCTACCAATCCCTTCGAAGCGATTTATTTTGCTGGAAAACGTCATATTAGTTTCCTGCTGAGTTATATTGGTGACAGTAATTTGGGTAAATTAACCGCCAAGCACACGATGCCTGTTTTTGTAAACCTGCTCGATATCTGACTATAAAACGTAAAGGAATGCAATCTATAGGAACCATCCAACGTTCTTGCTTAACATCGCCCAAATGACATTATTTAAAAGAAAGATAGCGGCGAATAAAAGTTACGAAGATTTACTATTTTGTCTCAGGTATAAGCTTACATTTTCATTTTATTGGCGTGCAAAAATATATCGAGTGCCCAGGGATTTTTAAGCATGAAATGGTTCACAAAGGGTGAAATATTTACCTTCTGTTTCAATTTTTGATCTAAATCGGAGTGCTAGTAAGAAGAAAATGTGTTCAAAAATGTCTATTTTTCAGTCTTGTCAAAAAACGTTTCCCCTCCTGATAAATGACAATGAAGAGGGGCCGTCAGGGGGGGCCTAGAGAAAAATTGATAAATTTTTATTGAGAGGAAGGATGACATTTTGCTATCATGTAAACAAATTTTTAACTGTTAGTCTGCTTTCTGAAATATTTACCGAACAAAACTTCAATTTCAGGGAGAAAATTGTCCCAAAAATGCAATTTTTGGCCCAAACTAACCCCCCCTGTTACCCAGTGTAGGTTTTTGTTAGAAGTCAAACAAATGCCACAGTGAGTGGTTTCATCTGAAGTATTAACTACACACACATTATGAGGGAAGGTTTTGTTTGATCATTTCCAATTTTGCACAATCCTTAGCGACATTCGTTCTTACGTTTTCTGAGAGGGAGATCGCGCAGGCTCCATTACTTACAACCCTCAAACTCTTTCCCACTACGAAGTACTAATAGGGAATTAATATTTCCGAGTTACCCCAAGCCTCTTTTTAAAAGCGAGGATTAAGAAGCTAAAACTCGTTTTCGCAAGAAAGGTTTTCACCTAGCCTCATTTTCAAAGTGAGAGTAGCTGGAACGCTCAAATAGCCTATTGAGGACTACATTGCTGTCACCTACTGGAGACGGGATCGCCATTTGTATGGTGCGTGGTGATCAAAGCAGTGCAAATATCTTTTCCGTTTGCAGGGCAAATGAAATACCTTCCTCTTCGGTTATTTTATAGACAGTCGTTTTTTTTTTCCTCAAAATCGGTTTAGCATAGCTTTAGAGTCTCTCGAGCGTCTCTCCACAGTCTCGCTCTCTGTTTTCAGCCTCTTTCCAGGGGCCTTTTGTTTGACTGTTCGCCCGTACTTGAATACGCAAAAATATCGACTGTTTTGAAGTCTGTTTATTTTAAGACCCTGAATATTCGCCCGCCCATGCCCTCGGGAATCGAACCCGCGACCTCCTGCCCGCAGTAAAGCGTTCTACCGACTGAGCTAGTCCTGGCGAGGCCGCAGGCAATACATATATATGCGTTATTGACCAAGCTTTTTCTGTCAAGATGGCTGGATATTGACCTCTTCCTTTTTTGCGTTTTTATTGACCGAGACTAGAACCTCGTATGAATTTGCGCCAAGACAAAATTATTATATGGCCACTAAGAGGCCTTTTTCTTGCGGGACTAACGCGGGATATCCCGAGCGGGCAAGATGGGCTTGGGTAGCCAATCAGAATGCAGGATTCGCTTCATCTTACCCGCTCGCGGATCTAGCCAAACAAAAAATAAGTAATCATTGGATGAAAAAGAGTATGATGTGAAGAATAATACGGATCGAGCAGAATGTTAACGGCCGAGGTGGATAACACCCTCCGAGATCAGTCTAATTCCTCATATCATACGCAAGCCTAGTCTAATGACTGTTGTATTATTATTCATTCAAAATATATCAAACTAAGTTAACAAAACATGCTGACCTCAATCCATGTAACGTTCCCGTCTTCATTACCGTTTGTCTGTTCTCAGGCAGTTTCAGGTTATGAAGGGATGTTTACCATAACAGGCTTTCTGCAAATAACTATACTCACTGTTTACAAAACATCATTTTTGTTATTCAAATTTATAACGATCGCGATTGATTGCAGAAACGAGAATCTTTTGTTACAAGAAGCAATGCGCTTCTAGTTGGCTCATTAATATCAATAGGTGACTTAAACGTTAATATCGCTACAGATCGTTTTCTCTCCCGTGGTCAGCACCTATGCAAATTTCTTGGAACAAAACAAAGTTTTGACATGAGCAAAGAGTACAATCCCCACAGGCCTTGTTTGGTACACTAACATGGCCGCTATTCCATTGTTTTGTACACCAATATGGTCGTCGTGACGTCACGTGAAAACGATCTTCCGCCATTTTCTCCAGTTGTACTAAAAATAGCTGAGCTACCAAGCCGTAAGTTGTAACCTTTTTTGTCCATATCTGTAAAATTGACGTCAATAGACCTTGTCACGGTTTTCAACGCCATTTTGACTAGTAGGCAAGGAAATTTTGGCCCAGTTATCAAGCTTCATACAAATCTCTTAAAATTTCGATCCTACTAGCAATAGAACTTTTTACCGATATGGCGGCCATTTTGAATTTATTAGATTTAAGGAGTATTATAGGATGCTCAGGGGGCACTCGCTCAGTATTTACGCGCGCTTTTCAGGCAAAAAGAGAACTTCAATGTATATTTCTCGGCAGGCGATCATTATTACATCCAATCACGCTACAACGATCTTTTTTTCCCATTACCACCTTTTTCTAGAAAAACTTACAAGAAAAATTGGCCCGAAAAGCGTGCGTAAATACTGATGCGAGTATATCGGATCGTGCTCATGCCCTCTGGGCATCCCATAATACTCCTTAAACCCATTTAATTCAATATGGCCGCCGTATCGGTAAAAAGGTCTATTCTCAACGCTTTCTTTGACTTCGTCCCACTTGGAGAATTAAGCTTTACGGAATATTGAAGGTAAGTAAATTTTCTAGTTATGTGGTAAAAATTATTTACCGATGTCGGCAAAAGTCTTCCAAGTTTGGTCAACGTTGGCTGCTTCAGTCAATTAACCAATCAGAAACGGCGTAGAAATATTATGGACGGATTATAATAGTTAATACCATAATTTTTCATATTGCGATTACCGAATAACGAAATCAATATTTTTTAAACAAATAGCAATCCTGTCACGCAATATACAATCGCGAGTGTCAGGCATCAAGGACGGCCTTCAGTTCACCATTTCCATTCTTAAGTGTGCCAGCTGAAAGATATTTGAACAATATTTACAGTGCGACCGGGAAAACCGTTAACACTTGAAATATTTCAGGAATGTTTATTGTGTTATGACCAATCACGGCAAAGATCATGTCACGTTAACTGACCACAAAACCACAAACTTATTAACGATCTTGCTGGCGATTCAGTTTTCTCACGCCTGATTGGTTTTTTTCTTGCAACACAATAACATTCCAGAAATATTTCTGGTTTTCACTGTTTTCCCGGTTTCACTGTAGTAACAAATTTATAATCAATTAATTTAATTTAATTTAATTTAATGTATTTTAAAATGACCACTGTGAAAAACCAACAACTATGGGAACTACAAGGGCCTAGTTGGTGGGCAAAGATCGAAGAAATTGCCAATTCAGGTTTCATTACCCATTTGTCTTGTTTTGGTTTCTGTCTTTTAAACTAATTTTTCATACCACGTTTTGCTACAAAAGTAACCTTCTTTCTGCCCCACGCTGTTTTCATCCAATGCCGGTTCTTCTTACCGTATTTATTCAAATAAGCACCCAACCTCGAATTAGCGCCCACTTCGAATAAGCGCCCATCCTAAAGGCAGAAAAAGTTAATGAGCGCCCAGCCTCGAATAAGCGCCCACCCCCTCCTCCTCCCAATCAAACGCAAATAAGCGCTCACCCCCACCCCACCCACTTAAGTGAATAAATTCTAATAAGAGACTTCCCCGTGGACGGAATTTTCTTCATAGTATTTTACAGAAACCTTGCTTTGTTGCTTCTTCGCGTTTTGTTATTAGCATTTATTGTTTTGTTGCAAAATCAACATACTTCACTTGCTGAAAATGGTGAAAATTTCATAAGCGCCTACTTCGAATAAGCGCCCAGGCCGGTTAATCGAATAAATACGGTATGCAGGTCATTTACCATGAGTGACTTTGAAAGTATTCTTCTCAGCTAATTTTTATCCTTCGTGCGCACTTACTGTATCCAATTTTATTTTGTTTGGAGTTTCTGCACTCCTCACGCACTCGTGGAATTAAGCCGTACCAAACGTCTGAGACGCGCTGCAACTTCACTAATTAACCTACAACAGCATGTATATTCTCCAAAACATTCTTCGCACATCTCCCATGGTAATGATGAGGAGAATTTGGTTGACAATCAAGACATCGATCATTTCTGTTATTCTCAAGACCCTTTTGTTCCATTAAGAAGTGATACTGAAAGGAGAACTTAGATTCTCATCTTGGAGCATAAACCCACCTCTCATGTTTCAAGCACTCAAGCCGCTAAGAAACAAGCAGCGCGTCTAGCAGTCTGATCTTAACAGTACAATTGCAAACCAAACAAGTTATCTGGGGTCATTGTCTGCTATATCGACCTGAAATAACTTAGAAAACCAAGTGAGCTCGCAATGAAAAGATTCCTAGTGGCTCTCACGCTGTACGTTATCAGTTTTACAAAGATACAATGCGCAATCAATATAAACAGCTCTCCTCAGCTAACAACTACCGGCCAAGAATGCTGTGGGTGTTGTAACGGCGGGGTAAGAGAACAATAGCTTTTGTTAACGCTTATGATTTCTATTACACTGTATCATAATGAAGAAGTAGTTTTTTTCCTCTTTCATGTTTTGCCTTTTGTGCTTCGTGCCTTACGGCACATGGCAGCGTCTGGCATTCCTTCTTTAACCTTCTCTATAGATCGGTTGCCCTAATCACGACATCTTATTCTATGATTTCCACACAGCAAATGGAGACCTGAAAGATCTCACTTTGAGACGTGCACCGAAATCTTTAATTTAAGGTCCTTGAAGTGTGATCTTTCACATAAAAGCTAGCAAGAAGTGTGTAAGGTTAAGGTTGATTCAGTCTTGCGGTATCCCGATTTATGGCCAACAGTGCTTTTACAAAAAAATTCTGCGTTCGTCTAAGTTACACGGTGTCAGCTTTCCCTGATGATTATGTAGAAAAGCTGCTCTCAAGACGTCATAAAGACACACCTATAATTGTGAAACACCACAAAAAAATTGGGTAATTCGCTGGAATCACGTGGTTAGAGGTTACACGAGGATCAGTAAACCCTCCAGAGACGGTCGTTTTGCTACAGTCATTTCACTAACGGTTGTTTCGCTTCATGATGAAGCGAAACGACCAAACGAGGTAATTAGGGCTACGAGACAAAAGAAATTGAGAATCAACCATTGTATGCAGGCTAAAAAATTTAAACCTGAATATAACAATTTTGACCTGCAACATCTACAGCCTTAATGTCAGCTTTTAACGTTGGCAGTACTTGATGTAAGTCTATATTTTTTTTATCAAAAAAGGTCTAGAGATACCTAGGGTAGGAAGTTGTAAGATAACAGTAAAGATTCATACTCCCACCTTATGATCTGTTATGCCATCAGGCAAAGTCCCATTTTCAAACTGCTTTAAAAGATTGATAGAATCCTGGAGCTTTTTCTGCAATCAGTAATTCCAAATCAATAAATTGAAATGAGGCCCCTTGAAATAAGAGAACATATAATAAAATTAATAGTAGAAACATACCTCACTAACAAACAGCGTTCTAGGATCTGTTACATCCAGACACCTTTTAAGCCGTCCCCAGTAGGTCAACTGTCGTAGAAAGGAGAAAAAATAAACACGACTTGGTTCTTCTAAGAGTTTCACAAAAAGACTGACATTAAAAGAGTGGAATTGTTACTTGTCTTATTTGGCGATCAGTGGCCGCTCTGCAGAGTATAGCAGAACTTGACAAAATCCCGTTTGTGCAGAACCAATTTTATCCGCGTGCACTGTGTGCAATAAAATCCGTTAGACCGGAATAAGCGTGCATACTAGCTCCCGCCTCCTGATGAAACAGTGAAACTTCCATAAACAAGTAGCAATCTTGAAAAAAGGTAAAATAGGTCAATGATTTTCATCCAGTATACTGAAAAGCTTTTCGTCAAACCGTCAATGTTGGTGGAGTTAAAAAAACACACATACAACCCAATGCTTAAGTTATTTTACTTAGTGATCTCTTTTTACCAAATGCATCACAGAGAAAAGGTTGAAAGTAGCATCTGTGAATGGAAACTATAAGGAATTTTTTTAAGTGGATATTGGCAATTTGCCATTTGTGGCTATAAACCATAAATTCACTTCAAAAAACACCGACAATTTGATGGAATTAAAACCCGCGACAAAAACAGCCTCTGCAGGTAGGGGCTCAGTATTAGAAGGATACAAATTTTAGGCACATTTCCAGCCAATTTAGATGACCTAAATGTCAAATCTTCCCTGTGTAGCAAACCCCTAGACACCCCTTGTATTGTCATGCTTTAGCATTTGGTTCACTAGAAAGAGGGACTACAAATATAAGACCATGACGAAATTGCCATTCAATCGATTTGTATATAACCTCACTATACTGATCAGAAGGCAACGGTAAGCAGGGAATATGGACACGATGAGCAGAGCCGAGAGGCCTGCGGAGTATGGCAGAACTCAATGACATCTTGCGCATGCAGAGCCATTACAGCCATGTAAAATGTTGTAAACTTTAATTCCATAACTGTAAAGTTCTATGACATTGTGTCTTTAATCTTTCAATTATTTAATAAGGAGCTCTTTTTTCACTTCAATAGTGTTATGCAGCTATCACTTTCTCTTGAATCTTAAACAATTTTATTGTCAGGTCATCAGCTTGCCTCCCTATGTAAGTAAGAGAGAATAAGACTGGGATATGATGCTCACCTTTTCATTGCAGTGTTGCTTAAAAACCGAATAAACAGGTAATGACGAATATTCTTGAAAAGCATCATGTCTCTTAGTTTTACAGTTGCCGCATGTAATGCTGCAATTCTGGTGTGCACAATGAACGTTTTATAAAAAATTGTGCGTGCACTTGCCATACTCTGCAGACTGGCTGAGAGGAGCCTGTTCCAGGCTCTCCCATAGTGAGGAAGACGTGAAAGAGTGGGGAAGACGCGAAAGTGAGAGGCACGCGAAAAGTTGACGGGCCGGGAAAAGGGAAAACGGTATAGAGAGCCTGTCATCATTTCTTTTACGACCCTCTTCCACCCACTTTTGGCATGTGAGATAATTAGATTTGGCTGTCAAACTGTTGAAATTTCAATGAGCTGGAATCTTTCTCAAATTTCTCGCAAGAGCATTTTGCGCAGCACTAATCCCTTATACGAGCAAGAGCAATTTGGAGTGTAAAACGGGGGTCAGTAAGCAACACACGACTTTCACCTTGTGCCAAAAAGATGCTTGTTCCAAAGAATTTTCTCTCTTACGGGTAAACTATGCTCTGGAGGGGTCTGCGTTTTAACAGAGCAAATGTGATTTTTGCCGCTTATTTCTTACTGAGAGATCATGACACACATATTGATTTTCTGCGGTTATTGTTTCAGGTCGGCATGATTTACCCTCTGATGCAAGACAACTTCTTTCACCTCTTATAAAATGTAAAGTTCTTCATTGCAGCTAAGTAAGGGTTTTAGGTTGTTTAATTTTCTCCAAAGTCCCTCCTTGATCTGAATAACTAAAAGCGATTTTCTTTTGTCCATGAATGTCTTGGTTTCCTACAATGTTTTGTTATGCTGGGCCCAGTTCATTAGTGTTTTTTGCAGTATGGCAGGATCATGAATTAAATTCTCACGGATAGTGATTCACATATCCAAATTTCGAAGAATGGATTGCAGCTTAAACTGAAGCTACTTTAAATATGGAGAACTATGTTAATAGAAGGTCAAAATTGCACTTTAAGCGATGATTTTTAAGCTCCAGCTTGTTTTCTAAAGATAATGTAAATACTGGAGCACGTAGTTCCTCCCGTGTTAATAACTTCTTCTTGCGACTGTTCTGTTATTGCTTTTTGGTGATCAGGCAAGACCGAAGATGGTTGGCAGGATTGCAAAACATCTTTTCCACGTGCCAAGTTCACAAGGCAGGTCTTCTGTTCCTTCCTCAGTGCTCCTATAATTCCTCTATTTCACGCATGTGGACGCCACATGCGATCTTTCTGAGTGACAGGAACGACCCGCTTTGAGAGTGTTGATATAACCTGTCAAATCTGACCAATAAAAGGGTACACCAGGGGCTGGTATACC
>BOPM01001372.1:23643-33767 GCA_022179025.1 Porites australiensis
ATAATAACATGAGGCTTTATAACTCAATATTTCTCACCTTTTGACATTTCTAGTTTTCATGGTAATGTCTGTTCTTATACAAAGTTGTCAAAGATTATTATTTATTCATTGTATTTTTATCGTATTTTATGCGCTTTTGGAACATAACATAATTATGCAGCATGAGCAAATTTTTATGAAAGGGTTACCATGAACCACAATTTTTTTATTACTGCAATAAGTATTTGCAGTGTAAGGGTGCTAATAATTATTTTTTAAAAAATGGCGGCCCATTTTTATTTATAACTCTTTGGTCAGCATGTTAATAATCATCCCTGCTGGCGGGAGCGAGCAGCAACACAATCAGGATTTAAAGGAAATATAAGGGGCGACGAATTCTCGAATTGATCACTTTTTACCACAATGTATTGCATTTAACCACACTTTTTACCACAATGCATTGCATTTAACCAGAGTGCATTGCACCACGAACAACTCAAATAAAAACACGGTGAAGTTCGGCCGGTTAGAGTGCATCAGACTTAGAGTTTTCTTTGTGGCAAATTTTCTACAGCACGGTTAGAGGTCTTACCGAATTTTGACACGCAGCAGTCTTTCAGATGAGTACGATGGTTAACTTGGGGATTGGATTTCAATTCAAGAGCCTTTAGATGAGCATTTGCTCTTCGACTCCGCAACACGGGGGATATACAAATTCCAGCTTGCTAGAAGGTGATGTGAAAGTGAGAAAATGTCATGCAATGCTATTCTTAAGAAACTGTATGAGCCGAACATGGATGTGATTTTGACCATTCGCTTCAAAATAACAGCGGAAATCGAGATAACAAAACATAATTATGTTTTGTGTCCTACTTTGCAGACGAGCACGTGTATCGGCGTTTTGTAAAGCATAATTATGTTCTTTCATTCATTCATTGCCATGGAAGATGCGTTTACATTGCTTTTTCACTGTTAATAGCTCGGTTAATGTGGCCGGCGATCATCTTACCGGCAGAAGTTTCATGGAAAAGGGATAAAGTGATAGACTTTTACTACAGATTACGCAATCAGCCTCTGCGGTGTAGTGGCTAGGTGTAGTCGCATCGAGTCGAAGGTGCCGGGTTCGAGCCCACCAAATAATTTATTCCTACTTACTTTGTTTTTCTGTTTCTTTGTGTTGTTGTTTTCTATAAACATATAGCTAAATAACTGTTACTTAATCAAGTGCAACAAACAGCAAGAAAAGTATTGTGTTTCGAGAGAAAATATCGTGCACTGTATATTAAATATATGGATAAACAATCTGAATTTCTATTATTTCCTACAATTTACTGTGGGAAAACCAGAGTTGATAACCACTTGATCATTTTCTAAACAATGTTCCCACGAGTTCTTTCTATAGACTGATAGTAATTATTCTAGTACTTTCCAACATGTAAATAGGACACATTCAATGTCATTTTTGATTCTTTTAAGTCTCACTGCCTAACTAATGCCAGTATCAACAGAATGTGCCGCAGCATTACTATCTTTTAGATACCCTAGTCATAAATGAGGCCAAAAATGGCTATTAACACGCATGATACCATGAGCAGGAACATTTTGAGATAACGCCTGCAAGCAATAATATTGTATTATACAGTATTTGTACATGTAGCGTGGATTATTGTTCCTTGTTCCTTAATTTTAGTCGAGGAAGTATTAGAAATTTCCTGTCTTAACATCTCTGAGTTTTGGTCCCTTCAGCCAGTTCAGCAGTTAGCAATTTCTTTCTCCCTTTCTTTATCTTCCCTATATTGATCTCAGTTTCCCTTGTCCATAAACATTTTGTGTTTTAATGCCCAGTTTTTCACCTGTTCTTGGTCTTCACCAACCTTGTTTTTGTTCAGGTCATCACAGTGTAGTTTCATTCATGTACAGCATGCTGTAAGTGCACACTGTACTATAAATATTATTGTATAGCAGGTGGTTTTTAGAGGCTGTCACTCATGAGCTAAACGTGGCTTGTACATGTAAATAGACAGCTGCCTTTACACACAGTCATGTACATGAGCATCTTTTTGGATGTTTGACAGGTAAAACAATATGCCCTGTAGGACAGAATATCCCTTTTAAGTACGTGTTTTTAAAAAAGGGCATGTTATGTGATCCTTGTCATTTATTGGTGATTGTGCCATTCCCAACAGCAGAAACCTGTTATTCACAGCCGTTATATATTGTATATAATTATTGTACTTTGTTGACTAATGACATCACTGTTGACAGGGGATGCCTGAAGCGTGGGCACGACTTCTTCAGACGTCAAATATCACCCAAGCTGAACAGAAGAAAAACCCTCAGGTAAGATCAGGCCTTTCAACTCATTTCCTTACCAAGTGAACGTTTGTAGAAGTTTTCACAATTCCATCAGCTGTATATATCCAGGTGAAAGAATAAACAGTTCACTGAACAGATCCACTTAGTGAACAGCAGTGTGGAGAAGCCCTCTGATAATTACCATGGTAAGGATAATACTATGGAAGTGGCCTTCACTGGAAATGTAAATCTCGTTAGATGGTTTAGTCTTTATCCTTGATCTTGATTCAAGTTATGTATATTCATCTCAAGTTGTCAAGTAAAGGTTTGCGGTGGAGTTTAGAATTATTTGTAGAGTGGACTGAAGGATTGGGAAAAGCAGAATTTTGAATGGGAGAACTCAACTGCTTCCTGAGAATAAAGGCAATACATTGCAGTGTTTCATGCCTTGGGCTCTACTTTCTAACACCTTGATTGCAATTTTAAATGAAAACTAGCATCTTTTGCCTTGTCCACTACTGTGCATAAGGATGATACAGTACTGTTGAAAAGTAAGTTGACAGTCTGTTGTGAGTCTCAATTCTTGACTCAATTCTCGATTCTTGATTCCTGTGCAAAGTGAGAATTGTGAATCGAGAACAAGTTATCGGGAAACGAGTCAAGGATCGAGTCTTGCAAAGGCCGTTCCGGTTTGCTGAGTCTCGCAGGAACGGAATATCAAGAATCGAGATGCAGCAATCGAGGAATCGAGTCTCGATTCTTGCGAGCATTGAGAATCGAGTGTCGCCTTACTTTTGAAGGCTACTGTGATAATTTTTGACTTTTACAATGTAAATCAAACCTTTGCTTTAACTACATTTAAGCATTTTGATCTGTTGAGGTACACGTTTATACTGAATGAAGGAAGATCGAGTCATTGGGAATGGTATCCTGAAAATGTTTAATTGACTTCTGATAAACCTGTTGAATCTTTCTTCCATTACACTGTTACTGGTGCAGATCTTTGTATTTTTTTCTGTACTAATATGCTTTAAATTCCTTTTCTTCAGGCTGTTCTTGATGTGTTAAATTTCTATGAAGGAAATATTAATAAAGAGGAAACAACCTCTAAGTTTATGACAGTGTCAAAGCCTTATGGTAAGTGAAATTACAGTGTAATATGTTTTTATTTTATTTATTATTTGCAGACCTCACCTTTGTAGATACAATAATAAAATGGCAAAATCGTAATTTGGATTGTCAATATTCAAATTTAGGTGAACTGGTAATCAAAAATCCATTTTGTCCTGGATTTCAGAATCCCAGTCCAGATTTTCCAAGCACAGCCCCAAGAAAATAGCAAAACAAGATCCATTGTTCCATTGTTTCCTTTTCAAACACCCTGAAGCCATTGCTTTATTCAAACTGCTTTTATACAAAATGTATGGCTGGTACATGTATCCATGATGAATCTTTCATCACATATAGCGCAAATGGATCATTTTGGGCTACTTGTTTACATAATTGTATTTTTCCCTGGTCACTAGCTTATTAAAATCTGCTCTGCTAGTACATTTGTAAGTTTTTATTGTGTGTAGTGTAAAAAGTGCAACCTTGTCAATATCAAACAAAATAATTTTATGTGGGCATTTAGGTTTCTTCAATTTTTTTCAGTCTCTTTTTAAATAATTGTGTGTGGTTTTAAACTGTTTAGCTTTGTGCTTGCATGTACAGCTTTAAATCTAACTTTCTAAAAGCTTACGTTGGTCAGGGTATTTATACACAAAAAAAGAGAAACGCGTATAAGATTAACCCACAAACTGGTGTTTATGGAAATGTAAACATTGATTTGCCCGAACTTTATGGACAACTCAAACTAATTGCTCATAAGGATGGTAAAAACGTCCATGACAAGCAAGTGGACTTTGATACCCTTGATCTGCTCACAAAGCGGTTCATTAGTACAAAGAAATATTCATTATCAAAAATGGTATTTGACGACCTGAACAGGATAAGTGACATTCCAATTCACCGAACCAGTAATAAATACAAAAAAATCGGCTCAGGTGTTGTTTATTATAATAATTCAGCTGACCTTTTGGACTGACTGGAATTGTTAGGTGGATCCATATTGGCTGGAAATAATGGTGTCAAAAATGAATTTTCCAAAATTGCTCACACACTAAACAAATTAGGTGTTCTAAATAACACCCAGCTTAATAGTCTGTTGAAGGAATTTGTAATCTAATAATATAAATGCAAGAAAGAGCAGTCCATATATCATCTGTTGATAGACAGAAAATCGGACAGAATAAAGCAGACGATTTCATAATCAAATTCAATCCAGTTCTGAAACTCCAAAATGATATGACACACGAAATAGCATTGGATAAGGTCACAATGACGTACAGTTGGCATAATATTTCAGAACAGTATCAAAATAACCAAATAAAATACTCACCTGATGGCGGAAATTCATGGCAAACCGTCAAATTTATTGATGGAATGTACACTTACTCAGATCTTAATGATTATTTACACCAGTATATGAAAAAGAAAGGCCATCTTACCACCGACGATAAGACTGGTGACAAATACCATATTAACCTAACATTCGTATTGTCAGCATATAAGATTTTCATTCAGATTGACAACAATTACCAACTGGATCCGAGAAACAGTAATTTTGGCGAGTTGATTGGGTTCACAGAAAAGATTGTCAATAAAACAGAATATGGGACAATTCTTCCCAATATCACAAATTCCGTTGATATGATCTATATCAATACCGACGCCATTACGAACAGCATATTGAATGGTGTTGATACTAATACGTTAGCTGTTGTTCCAACTGACAATTTGACAATAAGTTCCCCATTCACATTTGAACCCAGAAGACTATTGTTTAATGAAGTTTCCCAGCTTATTATTTCACAAATGAGGTTTTACATCACAGACTCACTGGGGCGACCAATTGGACTAAATAAGATTGACTGGTTTATGACATTGATATTGCGATCTAAACCAGCATAATATCTAACCTAATAATATACAATGAGACAATCAGAATTCAAGAAACGTTATGATGTTAAAACGGGGAGATATGTTAAGAAGCACATTTATGGTGAAGGTGTTACCGATGTTTTCAAAACGATTGGCAGAAAGTTGTTTGGAAAGACAATGAAAGAGGCTGCTAAAACAGCGACCAAGAAGGCTGTTCAGAAAGCTGCTACCAAAACTGGTGAATATGCTGGCGAAAAAGCGGGCGATAAAATTATTCAGTTATTAAGCAAAAAGAATAAAAACACAAAAACACCAGTAGCACCGTTACCAATAGAAAATCTACAATCAAAAGAACTGAGCGATTATGAGATTAATGAGAGGGTAAATCAATTATTATCTGGAGGCCGGATGAGAAGATTTATCTAATCTATTAATATAATGAATTCTTTCAGAGATCCAAAATATGTTGAACGATATGAAGATGTTATTTTTGACCTAGAAACAGCACTAAATACAACTGTCGCCAATAATGCTCACCAAAAGAAAGATGGCTATAGGTTTGTTGTTGATAACAGTGGTGAGGTTACACCATTTGACTGGTACAATGCTCGAATTAGTATCGATTTTAAAGTAGTCTTGCTGGCTAATGGAGGTAACATTGCAATAGCAGATCATAATGGAATTGTAAACGGGTCGTACTCATTCTTGAAACATATTGATATTAAGCTAAATGACAAGAAAGTGTATGATTGTAATGATGCCAATCATGCGGTTAATATTAAGAACTTGCTCGATTACAGTCCGGCTTACGCCAATAAGACAGCAAGTAATGAGTTTTTCTATCTCGATACATCCAGAAATGCGGAAGAGCGGGAATTTGAAGTTAGTGGTACAAATCAGTTAGCCAAAAGAAGAGCAGCTTACAATAAGGGTTTTGCTCTTCGAAAAGCACTCTTGGGTACCTCATCTACAGTAAATACAGAAATACCACTGAATAGATACTCATTCTTCGAAATGTTAGAAGATGAGGTGTTACCCAATACAAGGGTTGAAATGAATTTGAGATTGAGTCAGATGGTAATCTAATTTGGCAGGCTGGGACTGATTGCAGAGTGGTTATCACCAGAATACAATTGTATGTTCCACGGATAACCTTTAACAGTGAAGGCCAATCATCCTATATGAGTCAGTATCTTAAAAATCACAAGTGGAGTTATTTGAGAGAGAATATAGAAAGATCAAATAGTAGCCGCCAGAGAGCTGGGCATTTCAGAATCTCAACTGGTATTTCGAAACCCCGACACGTTTTTGTGTTCATAATCAATGATGCGAATATCGATGCCCAGACACAGAATCCATTCTTGTACTACACATTCTCTGTATCAACTGACCCAAGAACCTTATCCAATTGTCACCTGGAAGTTGGAAATGGTAACGAATACCCCGAAATACATTACACACCAACTACTGATATGACTAGAGTCATCAGGGATGTGTTGAAATATGTTGACAGAAATAATGAATACGGTGAAGGGTCATTACTCAATAAATATAATTTTAGTACGCTATTCCCCTTCCTGTATTTCGACTTAACAAAACAGAAAATGGACATTAAGGATGGCACTACAAAACTGACATTCAAATATGAGCTATCTGGAACAACGGCAACAGCCTACTCAATTTACGCATTAACACTCTACGAGCAGGATGTTGAGCTAATACAGAAGGATGGAAAAATAATACTCAGATCGTAAATTGAATATGGTTAAAATTATATAACATATATTATATACAAGTATTGGCGAAATATTATCCTTATGGTGAGTCACTTAGTAAAGGACAATTGGAAAAGCTTTCGCGAGCCTACAATAATAATTCAGCAATAACAATCAGATTAGCCAGAAATGAGTTATCCGGTCCACATGAATTAATGCTCACAAAAACTCAGATCAATAAACTGAAAAAAGCAATGAGCCAGGGTACAGGTTCGGATATCAAAATATCAAAAACACAAATCAGAAAGGCTGTTAGACAGGGTGGTAGTTTGTGGGGATCATTAATCAGTTTAGGAAGCAAGTTGCTACCAAAAAACTATTGCACCGCTTGCAACAGGCGCGTTATCAGGATTAGCCAGTCTCGGTGTGGATAAAATATTCGGAAAAGGTCAACGAGGAGGTTTTCTTGTTCCAATAGATAAAATAGCACAATTGATTAATTACAAACATTTACTGACCACGGGGCAGAAAAAGGATATTCTTAAGGCTCTCCAAACTGGCAACGGATTGGTTATCAGACCCACGAAAACACAGCAGGGTGGGTTTCTTGGTACTCTACTAGCGAGTATAGGAGTCCCTCTGTTACTAAACGCATTAACAGGAAAGGGTACCCAAGTCGATAGTACTGGATCACCTTCGAATACAGTGTCAGTATATGTTCCCGATACAACGAATGGCCATGGAATGTATAATCCGTACCCCTACATGTCACCACCCTTTTTTGGAACATGGGAAAATCCAGTTGGTGCGGGAGTAAAAAAAAAAGAAAGGGAAAGGGATTGCTGCTCGGCAAGAACAGTCCATTCAATTCAATCCCAATTCTAGGAACAATACCGTAAGATTCATAAACAAACCATTATCGAATATTGATTTGCTACAATGGGTTACACAATTGGGAATAAAATATTTCAGGGGTATTTACAGCCGTGATAATTTACCAGACAAAATACACAAATTGGAAACAGGAATAATTAATCTTGATGATTCAATGGGCGGGGGCAGTCATTGGATTTGTTATAGAAACGTGGATAAACAATATTGTGAATATTTTGATCCGTTTGGATTAATCGTGCCCAATGAGATCAAAAATTATCTGAAAACAAGCGGGAAAAAAATGGTGTACTCATCTGATGAAATACAAGAAAGAGGCAGTGTTTTATGCGGTTATTGGTGCTTATATTATCTTCTAGAGAGACAAAAGGGTAGATCATTATTAGACGTTATACACAACCCCAAATTCAGTTTCACAAATCAAATGATAAATCACCAATTTCTGATAAACTATTTTATGTAATCCTATTATATAGAATGTCAGAAAAGTCCTGTGTTTATTGCCAAGAAGTTACTCCGCATTTTGTGAATCAATATGGATGTTTCAAGTGCTGCAACTGTGAGCCCTTGAGTGAGAGTGATTATGAGTCAGATAGCAGCCATGATACTTATGTTCCAGACAGTAGTGATAGTGATTAGACAATAATTATATAACATATATACATATAATAATGGTGAAATCTTATTGTGTTAAACAGAAGAAACAAACAGAATGTATAGAACCTTCGGGTTATAAAACAGCCAAAAATGGTAGACTTATGTTTTGGTGCACTTGCGCTGAATGCGGAATTAAAAGGTTTAAATTTGTAAAGAAGGGAAACTAGATCAGCCTGTCCTTGGGGCAGGCGTAATGGACACAGTGGCTGGTACTGCTCTTGATGCGTTTGTACATCACGGGCTTCCTTGGATGGGTAAAAAAGCAGTTGAAATGGGGAGATATTACGGGTCAGGAGCGCTCAGAAACCCTAAATTACAGAAAAAAGCTATAGATTAAGCTTTGGACAAACAAGAAGACGCCCGAAGGCGTTTTACGCGGGATGTGTGGGTTTAAGAAAGAATTATGTTGGATGGCAATGGAAAGTTGAGTAGTGTATGCAACAAATGTCAGAAATGTGTGCAGGAGAGACGGAGATGTTCTGTTAAGGACTAATACACTAGAAGATGAGTTACACACAAGGGTTCCTTTGCTACTCAAAACAAAACTTACATCAATATTACCACCATATATGTTAGGAGTATGGGATAGTTCACTAAAATTTGCATTCCTTTACTAATGTCCTTAAAAAATGTACTTCCACATTTAACAATAGCATGTAATGTATCATACTTTCAATAACTACAGGGCTGCAAGAAGTGGTCTAGGGAAAATTTCAGGGAGCCCTTTGGGCTGGTTCCCCGAGCATTTTTAGCTGGGGTGCCGGGGCCTCCAAGTTGGTCGCCCAAATTAATAAATCGATGAGCTGTTAGTTAATTATTAAAAATTGAACAAAAATTATTTTCTTAACAACTCAAGCAGAATTTTGTGAATATTTTTTTCATGAAAAATCACATCCCTTTGACATCCTGAGCGTGCGAAAACAAACCCGCATGTTGTCATATGAAAGTAAATTTTCTCGCCATATGAGAAGCATGGACAACGCCGCCGGACATTTCATGTTTTTTAAATGGACAAGTAAATTTAGGGTCAAAAATAAGGGCACAATTCTTTTTACTAATCATTTTGATTTAGGTTGAAAAGAAAATTCGCTTATTAAGATTGACTGAGATCCCGTGGAGCTTTCCAGGAAAACTGTTATGATTTCAACGAAACCGCGGCGCCCCCCGGGGGGGTACTTGCGTTAACTTTTGCTGGGTATGTGCCGCTGGCCTCTCAGAGCCCCAACCCCATTATAGTCTTTTCTGTGGCCAATTGTAGACCCCATATTAGTCACTCTTGAGCAAATATGTAATTTTTGCGATCTCAACTTAGTCACTTTCTATTTATGTATGTACCTTATCAATCCTTTAAATAGGTCATCAAAAAATGAATTGACCCATTTTTTTAATAAATTGAATCAAGAACATTTTTTTTTTTCACCTACACTACAAATATCCTGGTACGTTTGCTAACCGTAAATATGAACAGGTGTCCCAAAAATCCGAAAATGTGCGACCCCATTCTGGTAACTCTTTTGAAAATGCAACTCTATTAATAGTCAATCTAGTCGTGAAAATGCGACCCCATCCAGCGCCACATCCCCATTTGCCTCTTACAAGGAAGTG
>BOPM01001372.1:37800-52687 GCA_022179025.1 Porites australiensis
ATTTATCAGATCGAATCAGCTATGCGCTGCGGTTCTTGTTTTCATTAATGTACAGAAATACCCATTTTCGCACAAAACATAGCCTTAATTTAGGATTAAGACAGGAGATTGCCGATACTGTTACACTGAATCATTCAAAATAGCTCAGTGCACGGAAAACGTGCCTATGTTTTATATAGATCGGAAGCAATGCCCATGAGCAGTGTTTTACTCGCTGCCTGTTTCTCGCTTGGTTCATTTGCCGGGCTGCCCGAGTGTGATTACTTGGAAAATTTCCAGCCGGGCATCACAGTACCCAGGCTGGCTTGGTTGTCACGTGATCGCAAAGTGAATTTTCGTTGCGTTTAACTAAGTTGCCTAGGTCTCTGCAAAGCGAGCCAACCTGGCTGTTAGTTTTATAGCCAGATTTTACGCCCTCCTCCTTGACCTCGCCGGTTTTTCA
The DNA here is from genome assembly GCA_022179025.1 of Porites australiensis. Taxonomy (NCBI): domain Eukaryota; kingdom Metazoa; phylum Cnidaria; class Anthozoa; order Scleractinia; family Poritidae; genus Porites; species Porites australiensis. The sequence continues at coordinate 38,243 of BOPM01001372.1, forward strand.
ACCCCCCCGAACTCACACACTCAAAACTTCAGCTACCCCCAAACATCTTCATACCCCCCTCTCCACAAATATATGCTACTACGGTGTCCTGCTGTTTCTTATATAAACGCTCGCTGAAGCTAACTTGCTTGGAGAGTGACCTTTCTACCCGGGACAAGTTTTTTCCATATCAACGAGGTTTTTCAATACGCGTACTTCTAGCTGAGGTACTACTTTTTGCTTCTGGGTCTCCGAAGAGGGCTCCATATTGACCTGCATTTAAACTAACAAAAAGCGTTCAGCGATTCTCTTTTTTTTGGAATTTAAAATTGTCAATCTGTTCCAATTCATTTTTCCTGAAGAGGAAACTTGTTGTGGGAAATTGCTACCGTCTCTGTAAAGGAAATTATAAATGCTGCCGTTTTTTTGTGGGGCGCGAATGTTATTTACTCTGTCACTTAACCCCCACGTTTAAAAGTAAAGAGATCAAAAAGTTAAGGTCTCCTTTTTGTAGCTACTGCGCATGCGCGAGTGGCTACAATGCTATCGTTTTGATGGATAGAGGCGATTTTACGAGTTGATTATTTTACCTGTTATCAGAATCGTCCATCTTTGGAACTAGCTTTTTCCCTCGGGAAACGATGAATTCCCTCCCGGGAACCAATAAACTTGCCTTTACAGAGAGTGGCATGAGATTGTTTTTGTATCTCATTAAAAACAAACCGGACAGCAGTTACACAAGAGTTATATTTTGATGAGAAAACAATGCCTCATGTTTATGTTATCGTTAGCCGCATCTACGGCAGTTACACAAGGAGTTATATCTTGATGAGGAAACAATGCCTCATGTTTATGTCATTGTTAGCCGCATCTACGGTAGTTACACAAGGAGTTATATCTTGATGAGAAAACAATGCATCATGTTGATGTTATTGTTAGCCGCATCTACGGCAGATTATTTTTGTACCTCATGAACAGGAAATAATCGGACGCCACTTACACAAGGACTTATCTCTTGATGAGAAAACAATGCCTCATGTTTATGTTATTGTTAGCCGGATCTACGGTAGATTATTTTCGTACCTCATGAACAGCAAATCGGACGCCACTTACACAAGGACTTATCTCTTGATGAGAAAACAATGCCTCATGTTTATGTTATTGTTGGCCGCATCTGAGCGCACTGAGAAAAATCCATTGAAAATAAAATTTCGAAAAGATATTGTCGAGTCCTACAAACCTATTGTTTGGGCCGAGCCCCGACCAATTTCCATGTTGCAGAATGTCAGTCATTTGTCGAATAACCACTTATTGTTACCTCACATGCTCCTTTGCGGTCTGGGTGTGTACACTTGAGCCGCGACAACCTTAGATGAAATAGCTGTATACAGCTAATTCAGAGACGGTTGTCGCTCTATGAGTACCCAAGCGTACACGCCCAAAATACCTAGTGGTATGGGCGCGTAGGCCTTACGACAACCTTTTCTAAAATAGCTGTACATACTAAACAGCACCGTATTCACATACCAATGCAAACAAGAACGCAGTAGCTACACGCACGCATTGCGGGCCTATTTTTCCTCTCTGGGTTGCCATTTCTACTCGATCTCCCCAATCTTCCTTCCACAACATTGTGAACATATCAAGTAGTTTTGGTTTTATTCCGAAAAAATTATACAAACATTAAAAGGCTACAATAGAGCATTTAGGTGGATCTTTCTCCAGGTTTTGGCTCTGATTCCAAGCGTAGCGACTTTATAATCTTGTCGCGCGCGAAGCGCGCGCGCAGTCTGCTAACTGCGCGTGGTCTTAGCCAGCTGCGAAATTCGAGGCTTCATAAATAAATCTTTCTTTCTCTGAATATATGCTTGGTATCCGCCAAAGACGTCATGGAGCATTTTGCGTTTCAGGCAACATAGACTTCGCCGCCGATGACCAAGGCTCGTTTGTGTTAATTCATCGTCTGTGAATCAAAGTTTACCATCGGTGAATCACGAACAATTTCCCATGCAAGTGACACACAAGCACAACAAGTGACTCCAAATCCTCGCCCAGGAAGATTTTTCACCGAAACTCCTCTGGAGCGAGAACGCCAACTTCCAATTCAGCGTGAACAACGAAGGAGAAGACGTCAACAAGAAACCGTGGAGCAGAAGGAACATCGCTTAGCACAGCGAAGGCAACGCCGACAACAAGAGACAGAGGAACAGGAGATTGGAATCAGAGGCATTATGATCGTTCACTGTCGAAAACCCATCCCCGCCGATATATGTAGATCAAAGTCTCAGCTCAGTATTACGGCCCGAACTATAATAATTTTCCGGCGAACTGCGCCAGGCCAGATTTGTTCTTTGTTTTTGTCTTTTTCTAAATCTGGGCGCCGAAATAATGCTAAATCTGCTTTTCAATACACTGTTAACAATAACGCCACATAATACGCAAACAAGAAGAAGAAGAAAAGAAAGAACAACGTATGGACCTTTAAGACGATATTCGCGGTTGGTCACCCATCCAGTTCTTAACCCCGACCGGCAGGGCTTAACTTGAGTGCCGTTACCAAACCGAGTTTCGCGAGGCTTATTGCGAGATACGTATTTCTAGTTCAGATGTTAATTAATTTTGTTTACGGATTGGAGACTTATATCTCAAGTTCATGCTTCACGGCAAAGAATGCCCCCAAAAGTTGTCCTTAATTATCCTCTTTTCTTTTGTATTGATAAAAGTTCGTGAGAAACATCAATATTGACTAAGAACATTTCATATGATTTTTTCAGTTCCAAGTGAGATCAACGCACGAGGACCAAGAGCTAAGCTTGCCTATGAAAATGCTTTAAAGACTGGGAAAGTGAAGGTGTACCGAGCACGAATTATGCTAATAGGTCAAGATCGTGCGGGAAAGACAAGTTTGAAGAAGTCCTTCTTAAGTCTGCCATTTGACCCTGGGGAGGAAAGCACTGACGGAATCGAAGTTGAGCCCTCGAAATTCGAAGTAGACATCGATCGAGTAAAGAACTGGAAACGCACTGATGAAAAGTGGGGGTTGTCTCAATTTGCCGCTGATCTTGCAAAGATGGTGGCTAAGAAACTCCAAGAGAATACCGATGACGAAGAAGGAGGAGTTGAGGAAATCAATGACGCAGACAACGAATTCGAAGAAGAGGGCGATGTTAATCTAGTCCAGGTAAACAAAAGAGGAGCAACTTCAGACTTCCCAGCCACAGAAAATGCTTTTGAACACAAGAAAAAGAAACCCGGGTTAAGCGCTAACAGGCCTTCGAACAACTGGGCCGTTTGTTTATTGCCTGATTTCATACAGAGGGGGCTTAGTTCTGGTCCACATATAAGGGATTATCAACAGCCGAAAAGAGCACACCCAACTTGACAAAAATCCTAAAATGTGGTTTTAATCTAGATACAACCATTCAAATTTTCGAAAATTTAGCAAGATATGTATTAATCGCCAGACACATTTTCCGGACGTCTATATATCTCTTAATCCTCGTGCAAACGGACACAACATTGTTGGATGTTACATACTGCATCCGTTTGCACACCCTGTTTTGCGTTGTTGGGAGTTGTTGTGCAAAGTTTAAAACCGGTTAACATTGTTGGCCCAACAATGTTGGGAGTTTTTGCGTCCGTTTTCACGTAGCTTTAGTGAATTTTTGCGCTTTTTATTTGCTGTTTCTCATTAGTGCCACATTGGCCAGATAAACACCACACGAGAGGATTTTAGTCGGTGTGAGTTTGAGGGGCCTTGTGTTGATAATGCACGGACCTGTACCCAATCCCCGAACGAACGCTTTTTGAAACTGAACAACAACTGTACGGCAGCGCGTTTGTTTGTAATTTCTCGATTTTCCAAGAGGAGCCTTTGTAGGATTTTGGATACAATTGGATCGTATTACTAATTGGTTCATCTTTATCGGCTTATCTTGTAGTTTGATTTTGACGATCCTCGAGAACTTCAGGAACAAGAGACGAATGTGGAGTCATTGATGGAAGAGAATCCAGCCCTCTTTAACTCTCAAATGAATCGGGTCAGTTTAATCTCCCCATCCACCCCAGTGAGTTTATATTTTGTTCCAGGAGACAATCATAGAGAGACACATTCTTGTTGTAGCGAGTGTAAATATGACAGATCAGTGTTTCACTCCCAGTGGAAACTCTCTACCTACAGTTGACTCAATTGTCCTATATATTTTCTATGGAGTTCTGTAGTTCTCAGGCTGGCGTACCTCATTATAAGGATTAGCAAGTGTAAATCGTTCAATCCATTCACACCTCAGCTGCCCGTTACCGCCAGCATGTATCCTTGTTCCCCCTGTGACGTCATCTTTAAGGATCGTGGACAACTGATTTACAAGTGTCTTCTCCAAGGGACGAGATCTTAAGAACCATAACCAAATGAGCGTCATTCAGTTAAACAGACTATTTTTTGCCGATGTTAGTCGGTCCCTCGTGTCTCGTTTATTTCCTGTCGCCTGACCCTACTTAAGGCCAGCTTGCAAAGGCGATGTATCAAGCATTTTTTTCTGCGATGTTTAATTGGTGTTATTTCAAAATCGCAGGTACAAACAGGTGGAGATTTCAAGGTGATTTGTGTCTCCAAAACGACCGTTATTTTCCAACCTATTTATGTTCAGTTCGATTTGTGACTCGTGATTTTTTGTGTGACAGTTCAGTTCCAAAACCTTAATTGACGGATCCGAGGAGAGTGCACAGTGTTTGGATCTTAAACTCCTTCAACTTCAACTTTCTTCAAATTTGCTAATATAATGAAAAATATATTGGGATGGCCTGCAGTTAGCGAGGCTATTCGAGGCAGGCCAGGCTACATAATTTACTAAAAAGTAGACAAATACAAAGAATTTAGACGTTATATAAGTATATATATTTTACAGTATTTAAATACAAGGACAATATTATAGTGAAATTGTAAAAATGAAATAAAATGAAAATAAAGGACGAGAATTACTTTTTCATTTTCAAAATAATCGTATCCACATCAATATAGGAGTCTTCAGTTTGAAGGATATCGAGTAGCATTGCTTTTAGTGATCTTTTAAAAGCTTTTTTCGGTCTTTCTTTAAGAATGTGAGGTATCCCATTCCAAATTTTAACCCCTACACGCGAAAAAGCATTTCGTTTGACATTGAGTCGAGATTCTTTACTATAAAAATGTTCAGAGGTTGAGGCAGGTGTATTGTAAGTATGAACACTAGAAATTCGAGAGAAGAGTCTCAAAATGTTATCCGGAGCCGTGTTTTTATTTAAATCGTACATAAGACTACAAACGGATTCATAATGTAGAGACTGTAAAGGTAGAATTTTTGCATTGACAGAAAAAGGTATTGCGTGGTCGTTTGTTTCGGCAAAATATATTAAACGCAGTGCATGTTTTTGAAGGACAAGAATTTTGTCAAGGAAAGTTTTACACGCGTTGCCCAAGAGATAAGACCGTAAGTTAGATAAGGTGTAATTAGTGACCGCTAAATATTTAGGAGGGTGCAAGTTGGAACAGTGTGTCTTAATCTCGCAATTAGCCCAATTGTTTTACTTATTTTGTTTGCAACGGAGTGAATATGGGCCTTCCAAGATAGACTTTCATCGATTAACAGTCCAAGATATTTAATAAAGTTTTTGCGTTCAAGGGTATCCTTTTTATTGCTTTCATTGTCAAAAACATAAACCTGGGGATCATAGTTGAGTTTTTTTGGGTATGGACGAAAAATTACATAGTTTGACCTTTTAATATTCAGAGAAAGTTTATTTGAAGTCAGCCAGTTATACAAGTTGTGTAATTCTGCATTTACTGTTAGTTCCAGTGTCTTTAAATCTTTATGAGTATAAAGAGCGTTAGTGTCGTCAGCAAAAAAGGAAAAATTGGAGTTTGCTCGAACAATATTGGAATTCATTTATATAAAGCAAGAAGAGAAGTGGACCTAGGACAGATCCTTGGGGTACGCCGCAATTGATATTTAGTTTACTAGATATATGATAGCCAATTTCAGTAGTTTGTGTGGGATTTGATAAATAAGAGGAAAACCATTGATTGACAATGCCACGGAAGCCATAATAATTTAGTTTATCAAGTAAAATAGTATGATTCACAGTGTCAAAGGCTTTTTTTAAGTCAATAAAAACGCCACATGGAAAGAGTTTTTTGTCCACATTGGTTTGTATAGTTTCTACCATATCAAGGATAGCATGTTGGGTTGAGTGAGCTTGACGAAAACCATATTGAGATGAATATAATAGGCTGTGCTTTTCAATAAAGTCTCTCATTCTGTCGTACATAATTTTTTCGAAGATTCTATTGAAATTTGATAATAATGAAATCGGCCTATAATTAGAAGTGTCGGTCTCGTCGTCAACTTTGAAGATAGGTATAATTTTTGATATTTTAAGTTTTGGGGGTAGGTCCCAAGAGAGACAGATGTATTGAGAATGTCTGAAAGAACTGGAGATATGACTTCACTTGAGTATTTAAGAAGTTGATTAAGACAGGAGTATAAGCCACGTGATTTGCTGTTTGGTGTAGATAAAATTTGAAATTGAATTTCGGATGGAGTTACAGGTTTGAAGAAAAACGAAAGTTCTGGCGAACTGGACTTTCTTAGGTACTCTGTGAAGGGGCACTCTGCCGGTGGTAATTTGCTTGCTAAGATGTTGCCAACATTTGAAAAATGTTCATTTAAGATATTAGGTATACGCGAGGAATAATTAGTAAGGTTATTGTTGTTATCTGGGTCTTTTGATTTACCAACAGATTTACACTTTCGTTTGCAGCGATTTAATAATTAATTTATTCCTTGCCATGTGTTTTTAATATTATCTAAATTCTTATTAAAAAAAGAGGCAGTAAATACCTTACTTTATGGCCCAAGCGCGAAGCGCGCGGGCCATAAATCGATGGAAAAAAAAACGAGGATCCGTAATTTACAGTACGGACCGAAAAAATGTGGCTAATAAGATGTTTATTATATGGCTTCTTCCTGTTTGGGGGACCGGAAACAAGTGCAGGACGCACGATTTGACAGTCATTTGACAGGAGTCAAAAAGAAAGATTTTATTGGCGCACGAAAACAATACCACATAACAAAGGCTTTCAGAGAAAGTAAAAACAAATTCGCCATGTTAAAAAAGTTTATTCGGTCAAAACTAAGAGCACTGTAAGTTTTAGATCTTTAATATAACGCTGGAGTATTTTGGAAACCGGACACTGTCTAGAAGTCGTTTCCGTCTTTCTTCCGTTTGTCCTGGCCTTGTATTCGAAACACTGCAAAAGGCAAAGAAGCTTTTCAAGGTAAGTTTGTTGTCATTGTCGAAGGATTCGCTCGTTGATTGTTTTTGGGAAAACCTCTCTTTCTGCCAGTTCATTCTCGTCTTCAATTGTGGTCTGCGTTAAAATTTTCAAACACTGACTAGAATTTTCTTCCTCGGTGAGGTTACGATTCAGTTTCTACATCAGCTTCGTTCTCATTAAAACAAAGGTAGGTTAAAATTTGGAAAGGCAAAGTCAACATCCTAGTTCTCAGGGTTTACAGACATATTTTAAAGTTTATTTGGTCAAAACTAAGAGCACTGTAAGTATTCACTCGTTAATGTGACGCTGGAGTCTTTTGAAAACTGGACATTGTGTCTGGCTCGAACTTGTTTCTATCTTTCTTTCGTTGGCCTTTGAAAAAACACTGCAAATGGCAAAGAAGCTTGTCAAGATGATCGGGTGTAGGTATGTTTGTTATCATAATTGCCGAACGAATTACTCATTTTCCCTTAGGCAAAACATATCGAATCTCTGCCAGTCGATTTTCGTCTTCTTAACTGTGTACTGCGATAAAATTTTCAAACACTGACTAGAATCCTCTTCGGTAAGATTACGAGTTAGTTTCTTCATCGCCTTCGTTCACAAATAAACTTAGTTTAAAATGTTGAAGGCCAAAGTCAACATCCGACTCCTCAAGGTTGACAGGCGTCTTATAACTTTATTTAAACCTTTTTGCCGAGGTAAAGAGATCTAGAGCTCCGAAATGAGTATTTTCGTTAGAAATTTTGGTCTGTATAGCAAGTTACGGACCGCAAATTGACCAATCGCATGGCGAAAACAGACTCAGCCATATAATAATAGTGTTTCTTACTCAAACGTGCAAGACTGCAAATTTTATTTCGATAATATTTATACTTTTCCTGATCGCCAATTTGGTACAGTCTGTTTTTTTCTTTGATTGACGTTCTTATACCTTGTGTAATCCAAGGCGTAGAAATTGTTTAATCCTACGTTGAGAAAGGGTTTTAATCGGTGCATGTTTATTTATAATTTATTAAGATTTCTATAGGAAGTTGAAACCGTGGCGTCACGTGATCATAGATATTAAGATACTTGACATTGATATCAGCTGCAAATCCAAGTTCTTTGGCCTTGAGGCCACCAACTTTCTTCCTGGCGCCATCACTTGGTCTTTAGCCTTCGTACAAACCTACAAACGATTGCATTAGGTCGATTTGAGGGCTTCATAGACGGCACTCGGTGGGCCGTATCAATATCCTGGATCGACACTCTCTTTACTCCCAAGGCTGAGAATAACTGTAGGCATAGATTTGCAGTTTGTTTAGGGTGTTCACGTTCAGCAACCATCGGCATTCCGACTATCTTGATGTAGAATTGGTAGCTGTACAATTCAAAAGCATCTAGCGATTTCTGGATGTGGTCGCAGGTCTCAGATATCTTATCGAGTCTTACCCTAATTTCTTCAAGCTCTTTACTGGTACTTACTTTGAAAGCAATTAAATCATCATACTGATCCGAAGCAAACTCTACTGACTTGGTTTTGTCTGGTGACAGCACTTCGCCGCTATTACCGACATGTTTGCATTCTTCAGTTCGGTCACTTAACTCTTTCAAAACCTTTTCTAGCTTCACTTTAAGCTCCGCTACTTCGTCCTTGAGTTCTTTGTTCGCTTTTCTCAATTTTTGTTCACTATTTGTCATGATATTAGAGAGAGTTACTGCTCGCAACTCGCTCGACAACTGCAACTTGGTGTTCTCAGCAAGGTTATCTGTACAGCCCCCGAAATGATCTTGACCCCGAAATGATCCCCAACCCTGAAATGATCCCCAAATCGACCCCAAAATGATCCCCATTTCTCTTCACGTCGACCCCGAAATGATCCCCATTTAATTTCAGGAATGGAATGATATCCTAGAACTATGGATCGTGCAAAATGCACAACATTATAACTTAAGCTTCACTAATAATCTTCACTTGCCCACATGACATTAATTTGGGATTACACTTTGAACTGGATTAAACGCCGGAAAATATTATTATCAAAAAAATACACAAAGTCTAGTATATTTTTAGGAACACCATGAACTGCAACTGATAATATCAAGAAACATAACATTTTTTTTTAATTATTACTTAGGTGATTATAGACTGGGTTACAGTGTATAGAGAAAACTGCATAGATGTTAAATTCTAAAAATGATGTTAAAACTTCAAGCCTTGGATATTGAATTTTAAAAATGGTGTTTTAACACTTTTCAAAATCTTAAAATGATGTTGAAGATGCAAAAGTATACATAAAGACGATTAGATGACAAAAGCACTAAAAAATCACATAAGCTGTAGCGAAATGTATAATTAAGGTAAAAAAAAAAAAACACTGCAAATACCGTGTACGATCAATCTTGCTCAACGTCGGAAAGCACGTGAAGCCCACCTTATCCCTAAAGCGAAGACAATTGAGCCTCTGGGCATCATCGTACCCAGTCGCTATTTAAGTGTTTTTTGGGATGAGAGACGATTGGGGATTAGGTTGAGGCGCGCGCGAGGTCTCATGGAAAGGGAAGAAGGAAAATACTGTTCTTGACTGTAACGTTTTCAATTTGTAGCGAAATGTTAAACGCGATTTAAGAACATAAACGCTGCAACAGATTTGTAATAATTCCGTGACGGAAGTTCCATTCCAAGAATTAATTGGGGATCATTTCGGGGTCGACGTGAAGAGAAATGGGGATCATTTCGGGGTCGGTATCATTTCGGGGTCGATTTGGGGATCATTTCAGGGTTGGGGATCATTTCGGGGTCGGGATCATTTCGGGGGCTGTACAAATATCTGTTGTCAACTGACACCATCAGCGCCCCATAGCAACCGCTGTGTAAAGACGGGATTTCGCAATAATGTCGTCATGAAAATGTCCATGCAAAATATAGTCAACCTCATCTCCCGGGCTTCTTTTCTTCTAAGGGAAAACCCGAGGGGATGTGGTTGAAAAATAACAGCTAAAATAGAATGAGAATTTAAATTTGTAAACGGACCCCACATGGTTTTTTGTTATTGACCCTGCGGAGTTGTCCGAGCACCAGATGATATTTCAAATTATAGAGCTTCTTCAGTTTATCAGTGTCCAAATGTGCTTTTGAGAATACAAATACAGTCCAGTTAGTAACGAAAGATTGTTTTGAGAGTATCATTTTAACATTTTGATATCGTTTTAGGGTACTTCTAGTAAAGCCGACGAAAAAGAAACAAATCCAGCCGTCCCAACTGACTTAATAATCGATCCCAGTTTGCCTCCAGAAGAATTTATGGATCATCTTGTTCAATATTTGAAAAGCTTAAACCTTCAAAATGATACAACACCAGTTGAACGTCATATGACCCTTGATCTGTGGGACTTCGCTGGCCAACATCTTTACTATGCATCTTACCCCGTTTTTTTATCGACACGAGCAGTTTATATGCTCGTGTACAACCTCAGCAAAGGATTGAAGGAAACTGCTCAGCCTTGTTTCCGACAAGGAGTCCATGACATTCTTCTCGATAACCCAAATAGAGAAAACAATTTGGAAAATTTGTTATCGTGGCTGGAGTCCCTCAGTTCTATATGTTCATTAAAACCAGACGTGAGTGAAAGGACAACAGAATTGGAGGATCTGCCTTACTTTCGCCCTCCAGTGTTTATTGTAGGAACACATGCAGATGAACCACATCAAGACATCAAGGAAATGGAATTGCAGATTAAAAGAGAAATAAGTGGAAAGGACTATGAACGTCATGTGATCCGTCCTTTCTTTTCAGTCGATAATACCCAAGGTTCATCTGATGAGGGAGTTGCCGCACTTCAGAAGCGAATTATTGAAGTTTTAAAACAAGAACCATACATGGGAGAGGAGGTACCAATTCGGTAAGTTTTTAGTCAAGAAAAATTCTTGCTCCTTGTTATTTTTCAACGATCATACATAATGATTATATTGTATACCGGTTAGGGGTGCGGTAACTCTAAACAGATAAATGTTTAAAATACAGTTATTGTTTGTCTCATATTATTGTAATCGCTTGGGGTATTGGTCGCGGCGTTTCGAATGCCTTCTTTTTGTGTCCTCCAGGTTCTGAGGTCGAATGATTACATATTCCACTGATTTTCCCTCATCATTGTGTGTTCCTAAGAGTTCAACTCCCACAGGATTTGTCTGGGACACCAATTAATATGGCCGCCGTGACGTCATGCGAAATCTTTAGCTCTAACCTCGTTTAAGACAGGGTGGTATACCGCTTAGCTCATGTTATACAATATAATAACTTGGTCATTACTGGCCGTTAATCTGTTAGAGTACAAAAGAAGTTGACGTCATGAAGAATATATTTTCAGGTCTTATCCAGCACACTTATGAATATGCCGATGTGACATTCGGTGAATAGTGGCTTTGGGAATATTTACCTTTCGCGGCTCGGCAATTATTTAGCCACTATTCACCTCGATTTCAAAGAATAATTGTTAGTTATGCCGAACGCCGGAAGGGACACGCAAAGTCGTAATTTTATACTCGCAACTTTTATTGCTACTTAAACTGGCAATGCTTTCACTAATAACTCCTTGTTTATTATAAGCAGCGCACATTGAATAAGGCAAAAAAACGTGTTGTAAAAGGCGGCAAAACCCGTTACCTTAAATACTAGCGATTGTATGGTGTCGTGATATCCATTTTGCACCTAGCGTGCAAACAGAGCCGTCCCTTCTCGCTCCTCAGCGCGGCTGAGGACGTTTCGCGAGAGAGAAAAGAAACGTCCTTAGCGGCGATTTCAGCCTCAACAAAAGGCTCTTTGCACTCGTTTCGAGGATTAGATTTCAGGTTTGTATCAACTTCGTCTTTAAGCTTTTGCTTTTTCCATTTTTGTTGTCAGATGGCTTAATTTCGAGAAGGTTGTTGAAGCTTTGATAGCTAAGAAGGTACATTATTTAAACCTCGAACAACTTCAAAGTATTATCCAGAAAGTTTGCTTCATTGAAGACGAAGATGAGGTCGACGCTTTGTTGAATTTCTATCATGACCTCGGCGAAATTGTCAGACACCGCAACACAGTTATACTTTGCACTCAGTGGCTCATTGAGGTCTTCAAACAACTTATAACCACTCGTTCTTTTGACGAAATGGTAAGTGAAGCATATTCAAGTGTATAATCCCCTTCCACGGAAAACACCATCCCACACTGCCATAAATTCTCTGCGTTACCATTGCCCGATGATTGATTGTCATCTTTTGATTACATCACACCCACTAAGACCAACTCGGCGTTTCCGTGACAGATCTTTTTTTGTTGACATATACAGTCATAAAACTGGCTAAATATTAGTGAACCCTAGCAGTAACAATTAAATGTTTGCATTAAGTAAAGCTGCAGAAAACATAACTTGCACTTAAGCACATTGCAGTTTAGTGATTTTATGTGACATACGATTTGTAGCTTACCTTTACGACAAAACGTCTTATTTATGACAAGGTTGTTAATGTATTTCAGCTGGAAAATTGTATTTATTAAACAAAAAACAAACAAACAAACAAAAACCGTACGATATTCCTACGCCGACCTGCCTCGACCAGTGCTTCTCGTCATCTGCTTCCAGCAGTCATTTAATTATAGTTTGAGAGGTAATGAAAAGCTTTGGATGATACATTTATTAATACATCATGTTAGTACGTTATATTGCGTTATAGTACGTTACATGATGTACTGATGAATGTATGATCCGAAGCTTTTCATTTCGTCTCAAACTATTACTGGACTTCTACTTTCGAGGCCCTCCGCTTTAGGACTTACATCACCGCCAAATTGTTTTCCTAATCCAGACTGATTGTTTTAATGGTATAGTTTTTTTTTTCAACCATGCACTTTATTTAAATCCTTTTATATTTCTTCTGTAGTAGCACCTGAGAAAAATATGAAGATCCTGAGATTGTTAATAGGTTTGACGTTCTGAAGAATTGTCTTCTTTCGGTTTTGTTAGGAACCGAGACATTCCAAGTTTTGGAAGGAAATGGAGACGACAGGTGCCCTACACATGGAGCTGGTTGATCATGTGTTCTCCAAGTACTGCCAGCAAGGCCTGATTAAGGAGGATATCCTGAACATGATGGACCAGTTCGGATTGATTGCCAAGTATATCACTTCGCCAACAAATGAAATGTACTTTGTACCCTGTCAACTGAGGACGCCACCTGAAGCCCTTTGCAAAATAAAGCTATTAAAGTCAGATCCATGTCCATTATACCTGCATTTTCTGGGGAATTTTGTTCCTCACGGTTTCTTCTGGCAGCTTGTGTCACGAATCACCAAATGGTGCTCTAAGAGTGGATTTACGCAGCCGCCGAGATTTTTTCTTGCGGCCTCCAGGTTTTTCATGCAGACGAAGTCAAGTCACCATCAGCTGACTCTTTTGTGCAAAAAGCGATTTATCAAAATCGTCTTGACGCATTCAGAGCTAGTCTGCGGAGCATCATTTCCCGAAGCACGAGAATTGGCGATTCTTGTGCGAACGTTCTTGGAAGAAACAGTACAGGACCTTAGACGTGAACTCCCTTGGTTGGGCAACTTGAAGTGTGATTTTTGTGTTACATGTCCTGGCTGTCTGCCGAAGGAAGAAATGTGCCTTCTTAAAGTTCTCGAAGAAGGACAACCTAGCCTCTGTCCACGTAGCCTAGACGGTAAAGTACCGACGGTTCTCGGACTGGAAAAATGGTTTGCAGCCAAAGGTTAGATCACTTGATACCTAATGGTACATTTACAAATGTGGGAAAAGGAAATCAGCCCTTATAGTCATTTCAGACGGAAGTAATAGTCAACAACGATAAAACTGGTTTTCCATGTACATCCTTCTCATGAAACGTTATACTTACTTCATGGTAACGTCACTTATCAACCAGACACAAGCTTGTACTTTTGCTAAATCATAGAAATTTTTGGACCAGGCATCCGACTGCCGGGTCGTGTTAGACGGAAAACAACGACTGGAAACTAAAAGTGGTCGTTGGTCGTAATAGTAGGGCGGTCGTATTTAAAGGTAAAAAAGGTAAAGAGTCCTTATTGTATGTCGGTATGTCGAAATAGTTGTCTGACTAACAAACCTAAGGCCGACAGGGCGCTCATTTTACCCCCCCCCCCCCCCCCCCCCACCCCCCC